>JAQFYM010004873.1:0-14408 GCA_034694785.1 Agrenia bidenticulata
TCTGTAAAATACGTAGGTGTTAAATAGTGGGGGAACAATTTAAAAGTCCAAAAATATAGACAAAAATGACCAAAAAATCACGCAAAATTTGTAAAATAGGAATGAATAAGTATACAAGCACACTTATTTTATTTTATGAAATTTTATAATTATTTTATGTTGCTTTAATAGGGCTCAATATTTGCAGCAAATCGCATATTTACGTAATAAGCGTAATAAAAATAATTGATTATGTCCCTATTCGCGTGTTATATTTTTAAATGTTTTTAATGCAATCTTTAATTGCTTTTAGATAGTTTTTTGCTTTTGATTTTAGAGGTCAAAACACGAACCCCACTATGTAGAATTTAGGGCAAAATCTTATGTAGTAATGTCTTTACTTACTTTGTTAATATTTATGCGGGTATGTTCTTTTTCATTTTCCTTTGTTCCTTTTTTTATTCTACATGTATAAATTAGGGGGCGAAAAATTTTTAGAAATCCCGGATTAGCGGCATAAAAAATATACAAAAAAAATGATTTGACTGCAGCAGGATTCAAACTTACAGCTTTAAAAAAATTGAGAAAAAAGTACTAAAGGGTTAAGCATCTGTCCTGAGAATTATTCTTTTTGTGTAATCGGGTACGATAAGTGTCTAGTATTAAATACTAGAACTTTTAAACTTTATAACTCAGTCTCCACTCTTTCTGACTACATATATTCTTCCTTCTTCTTTGTTTTAAGGTTCTCTGTTAGGGAGTGACTCTTCCTAGCAAAGTTGCTTTAGGGATTTTTCTACCAATTAAAGCTACCAGTCCATGAACGCATTTCTTTTATATTCGTCAGTCTACCTGAGTCTGACATATTTTCCTTTGATGGTCTAATGGGTTAATCTCTACTCCGTTTATAATAACTCCCAGCAAAATCACCTCATTCTTTACAATCTGAATCATATCTTTACTTATTCTGACATTTGCCACAAAAAAGCTCCTTACAACCTTTTCAACCTAATATTCGTGGTTCTCTTTTTCATCGCTATGGACACTTTATCATCTGCGGAAACTTCTACGTTCTTTCCCACTTATCCAGCCAGTGTCTTTGAAAATGCTTTATTTAGTCATACCGAGCTGCTTTTGTACCCTATTATCATACCTCTTAACTCATATACTTCACTTCTAAATTCGAACCCCGTTTTATGTCTCTCCCACTTGATTTATTTCAGTGCTTCAAAATTGCTTCTTGAGGTCTTTGACCGTACACCATTTTTAGCCACTCACATTGTAAAAAAAATCCAGAATTAATGGTAGAGAATCTTACACTTTTTAAACTAAAATAAATTTTGCGCGGTTTCGTATTTACTACAAGTCTTAGCTACCCATAAGGTTTCTCAATGAACCTAACCGGGTTCCGCCAATTTGAGCTACTCTTTACTTATATGTCCATATGCTCTAAATTCATACGATACTTTTTGGCCTTGACAACATGGGCGTGTGGGATGCTACAGCCCTTTTTCTAACGATGTCTGCCTCTTCCTTTCTTATTCATAATTCGCCTAACTTACAAAACCTGTGTGGTTTATTTTGTTGACTTTACATATTCTTATATATAGTCTTACTGGTTTTTATGTCGAGGGGCGTTAAATTTATTTTAAATCTTTTTTGTTCCCTGAAATTGTAAATAGTATTCCATCGGTTAATAACATTTCAATATGCAGCTAGGTGTTATATATCTGGCATACCACATGAGAAAAAATATATTTTTCTTGCTTTTTGATAACGTTAACCCTTGTCAATGTTCCCTTTGTAACGCTCTTGACCAATATTTATATTGTCGTGTATTGCTTCAACTGGGCTTTGTACTTCCTATGTTCTTCTTCTAGACTTTGATCAGTATTTCCTGATGCTTCTCCTGCGCAATCTTTTTATCCAATCCCATCTTACTTATCTCTGTTTTCCATATAGCTCCTATACTTACACATGCTACTGTATTGTATTTCTCGGACAGCTAGTTGACAAATCCTCTTGTTTTAAGTTGCCCCCCCCACCTTATTGCTTGTGGTGTTATCATATTATCGTATATATTAGCCTTTCTTAACTTAAAGTCAATGATTCTCTTTCTCCTTAATAATTCTCTCAAGGCTTTTTCAGCACCTTGTTGTGCACCCATCACCGTATCAGCCTTATTGGCACGTGATCGGGCACTTTTGCGTTCGGCCGTCATGTCGTATTTATTAGACATTCCTCTTGGGGGTACCACATATTATATATTATGTCGATGATGTGAGCAAGCGGTAACATATGATAAATTGTTTTGTGAATGCACTCGCAAATTATATAAAAAATGCCATTCTTTTTTAGTTGTAAAAAACTTAATTTACTTTTTAGAAAAGTTCGTAATATATTTAGCTAAAAGGTTTTAATGGTTCGTAAAAAAACAAAAAAGAAATCTGTATAGGTTGGAAATTGCAAAATTTTTAGAGTAGATAAATATTAAATACGTATTTTTTCTATAGACTGTTTTTTAATGGCATGAAAAAAGCAAAAATTTTTTAACTACGGGTTTTTAGGTGTAAAGTTTTAGTTTTAAGCAAGCAAAAAAATATAAGTTTTCAGTTTGGTGTTAAAAAAAGGGGTGAATCTGAGTCTGTGTTTGTGAGCATTCTAAATTGTATTTTTACACATTTTATTGGCATTTGTAACACTTAAACTAATGTCGAATGTTTAAGACTTGTAATGATAGAAAAAGGCTTAAAAATATATTGAGGCAGGTTTAGTATATAAAAAAATTAAAGTTAATGTTCGGAATAAAAACAAATGGTTTTTAGTGAAAAAGTATAAAAAAGTGTCATAATTAAATAAAACAGCATGACTTTCATATTTTTTACAACCTTTGATGTACTGAATTCTAAAAAAATAAAATGAAAATATGGTTTCTGTATAATAAAGTAATTTTTACAATGTAAGTTTTGACTTATTTTTATATTTTTTACTGACCGCAAAAATAATTAGTTTTGTATGTGTAGTTTTTTTTTTTTACTTTAAGAATGTTTTTCAGGATCATTTATGTAATATTTATGTTTGTGTAATGTAATTTGCAGCTTTTTAACTTTGTTTTATTCTGCAAAAATACTTGTTAACTAGCAAGTATAATATAAGGTATACAAAGAACATGATGTCTGAGCTTTGCTTGTCATATACAAAAAGAGGAGCTCTGTGTAGTATTTTAACAAAAGGGACCATAGAAACCATCATATTAATATTTTGGATCTATTTTTTTGTAGGTGTTATACGAAACAAAAAAAAAAAAACTATGTTATACTACAAAAGAAACCCTGTATAAGTAAAAAAAATTAAAAGAAACAGACTAATGTTTTTTATTTGTCAAAAAATATTAAAACATTGAAGGAAAACGGCTTAAACATTTTTATCAAAGTAAACACATACAAATTGTTTTATATAAAAAAAAATAACATCAATCACATATTATTTGCCTTTTTTTAGGTTGACATAATGTAGAAAAGATAACAGATTTTTGTACAAATTTTTTTTATATCATAAGAGTAACACTTATAATTGTTAATCTATATACAAAACACGCCTATATTTTCTTCATTATTTTTTTTGATTTTATAAAGAAATTTTACTAAAAGCAACAAAAAAAACTACGGCGTGTAATACGTCCTATTTTGCGGTGTGTAATATATGTCCGAACGGAGCTTCTTTCGTAAATATCAATTTTTTGACAAGAGGTGGTCTCTGTATTTATTTAAAAATGACAAAAAACGGCCATTGCTTTTACACAAATATTTTTTTGGGTGCCTGTAATACAATAGGTACAGTTCTTGTTACTAATAAAGTCTTCATAAAACTATTTTGGTGTCATATAGAATATACTTTTACTATATAATTGTTTTAATAACAAGAGAATACTACTTTCAATTATTGCAGAAATTAAGGGCAAACTTTGAGGTGATCAGACTTGTAAGTCTTCTCATGTCGAAAATGTTTGTTTGCGTATGTGTTAATTTTTTTTTACAGGATTTTTAGCATAAACTTTTTTTGATATAAAAACTGTATATCATTAGCACACGAAACAACGATTTTATTATTAAAACCACATAAAAAGTATATCTTTATCTGTAAATTTTATACACTAAGAATTTTAGATATGCGTATACTTTTTTCGTTCTTTATTACATAAGTAAAAAGATTTTGACTCTTATTCCTCCCATAACTACACTGTAGATTGCAGTTTATTTGTTGAAAAACTTTTCATCCTCAATATTGTTAGATTTCTTGTGCAACAGCCTATATAAATTTGCATTTTTTTTGTAATAATATGTTGAATTTGTTACTTTGTTCTATTGCAGTGCATAATTTTATGTTTATTTGTATATTAATGTCGTTTTTTTTATTTGAAAAGAAAAAATATAAAATCATTAGACGTTTTTTACTTTGGAAAAAATAGCATATAAATGCATTTGCGGAGAAAAACAAACCCCCGTTTTTTTTTTTTTTTTTTTTGGCAACTGAATATCAGTTGCAAATGTTCTTTGCACTTGTTTGACTTCAAAAAGTAACGCAAGTATTTAAAATATAAAGAAATGACTTGCATAAATATTTTTTCTGTTTTTAATGTGTTTTTGATTCGTGGGGTTTTACCTTTGTCAAAAAACCACAAAATTGTACAAGTAAGTAAGGTATAGTGCATTAATATTATAAGCATTTTAACCAGTGCTTTGTAAATTATTGCTGTAAAAAAAGTAATTTAATGGATAGTTTTTGCAAACGGGATATCTATCAATAGATCTGCGTGCGACCCGAAACAGATGAATCACCTTGCCGGGTTACGCGTGGTATTGTTTTAGTAGATATCATCATGTTTAAAATTGTAAAAAAAACATAAGCATATGTTTTATTCTTTGATTATAAGTCAAACACTAAACCCTCGTTTGAGCTTTTATTTTTATGCGCCGATGTAAGAAATATTTCTTTTTTGGTTTTCTTTAATAAAAAGTAACTCCTAGAATTCCCTTGCTTTATAGTAGTTTTTACTTGCTACACATAAAATTCTTAAAAAACAGAGAAGTCTTTTTAATTGTTTTTCGCTATATTTAAACACAATATTTTGTATAGGATGGTTTCTTATATAAATGTTTTAAAAGCTTTCTTTATATAAAACATAAATATTATAATATGGGTTGTTTTTGCATGAGAAAAAGGAATATAAACAGTGTTTTTTGGCTTTAGTTAAATACTACTGATTAAAATTGTATAAAAATGCATTAAACTCAAAAAATATTATCACAATTTATTTACTTGCTGTTTCATAAATATTTTAAATATAATATTTTAGCAAAACCAGTAAAGCCCACCTCGTACCTGTAAATCCTTCTTACAACAAAACAAACGCTGCAAGCGCATGAGCTATGTATCCTTCTAAGTTTAATAAAATAAATTCCCGATTAAGGCGAAGAGGTAAATTTTTGACGATTTTAATATAAAAATAGGGTTAAAATGAATATTTTTTAGGTGGTCATTTTTTTTAAAATTTGCGCGTATTGATAAAAGAATTGAGTATGTTAGAACAAATAAACTGTATATGTACACAAAAAATTTTGGTAAAATAAAACAGATATAGTACAGTTATTTTATCTTCAGCAAAAATTCATATCATTGGAATATTTATAAATTGATGGCAATAGTTTTGAAGTACTGTTTTGTCGTAGTCAGCTGATATGTTCAATATGCTGTTTTTTTTTCTTATACCTTCTGCTCTTTTTTAAATATTTTTTTACTTTTCGATTTGTTTTTGTATAAAAAAAATATTATATTGCATGTTTTGCGTGAATGCATGTCATTCATTTTTATGATATTCTGTTCAAAAATATGTTTAAACTATATTTATTGTGCATATTATCTTTGATTTTGTTAAACAAATCATACAATGGTTGTTTGTACTAGTGAAATAGATGAAAGGTGTTTTTTCTTTTTTTGGGTTTTTTGTCTTTTTTTGTTTATAAAGCATATAATTCTTTAAAAGCCTGCAGTTAAATCATGCAAAAATATTTATTGACGCATCTTTTTTTTGCGACAAATACCCAATACTTGTAGAAATAATTTTACTACAAAGCATGTATGTTCAAAACATGATAACCGCAGATAAAAAACGTAAAATGCACTTTTTGCACACACTAGTTGGAAATCCCAACGAAACAATAATATTTTTACAAAACGAATTATAATATTAAGGCAAATCAAGGCATATAAAGTTGTAATAATATGTTAATACAGCAACACAAAACCATTTACTTTTGTCTTTTTTGTATTTGTCTCATAAAAACGGCGTTTTTTTTACAAATAGATTTTTTTTGTTTTCAAAAGATATAAAAAAAATTTAAATATAATTAAATAAAGAAAGGTGGAAATAACTGATTGAAAGGCACTAGTCTGCATAGAAAAATATTTACCGAAAAACCATGGGTTTTCTGCTATTATGATATTGTCTTTTTTTAAACACAACGCAAGCTTTTTCTGTCAAATTTAAATTTGCAACAAGAAAAAGTTCTTTTTTATCTATACTTGCGTTTTAAATGTAAATTTTGATAGTATAAAAACAAATCATAAAATAATATAATAGACACGTAAATAGAAAAACAAGAAATATATATTTTCATAGAATTATATCGGCAGGTGTATACTTTTTTTTCGTCGAAAATATTTCTGGCTATTTTTTGTAATAATCTCTATACATCATATACTAATTTTTACTAGTTTACAGGAAAAAAATAACAAGTTAATATTTAAAAAAAAAACTATTATCTAAATGCAAAATTATTTTTTTAATTGCATCTTTTGTATTTTAAAGAAAGATAGTGTAGACAGGAAACAAATATTTTTTGCGATGACTTATTTTCTTTATGATATTTTTTAAATAGTTTAAATAAAGAAATTTATTTGTATAAAATGCTTTTTTTTATACGATGATACATTTAAAAACATGCATTGCAGTAGTTAATGCCTTTTTAAAAATACGCCGGTGTGAGTAAAACATAAGTGAAAAAAATTTAGTCTAGCTATACATTTTTTTTATATACCGATTATATGCATTCGAAAGCTATAAAAGCAACAAAAATTATCAAACTTTTTATTAAAAACAAACAAATACAAAAAAACACCTCATTAGCAAATTAAGATGGTGTATTTTAACAATTTACAAAATGTTTGTCATTTTTAATATTTTTTTTTACGTAAAAAAATTAAAATTAAATACAATATTTGCATTTAACTCTTTTTTTTATGGTATACAGTTGAAAAATATCTTCTTTGCGTTTTATCTTGTGTTTTAGTATTGCATTTTGCATTTATATCTATAAGTAATTTCTTACTCATTTATATACAGGTGTTTTTTTTTAAAAAACAATTAAAATGAAACGAGCTCTAGAATAGGGATTTAAAACCCCGGGCCCTGAGGTTTTGCAAATAAATGATTTACAGGGCAATCCACGGGCCTCCGAAAAACCCCGATCGGGGTTAGAAACAAAAGTATGCCCTTTGATTTTTATACGGGTGAACAACGATCTAAAATTTTTCTGAAATAGGTTTTCAGACAAAAAATGACTAACAAATGATGAAAAAACAAAGGCCCAAAAGCATATAATTATAGAATTTTTACATTCCTGCACTAAGAAATATTTTTTGCATTTTTTTTTGATTAATAAATATTTTTAAAAAAAAGTCAGTGAGCCTGCATGTATTTTAGGTCATTAGTCAAAATTTAAAAAGAAAAAATAAAAGTGTAGTGCAGTGTAGTGTAGTGTACTCTAGAGTTATATAGATATAAAAATAGTCACGCCATAAAAATTTGTTGCATTTGTATACACGTGTTTTCTCTAACTACACGTTGAATGCTATTGCAGAGTAAAAAGCTTTATCTATCTCTTTTTATAAACGTACGTGACGTAAAAAAGTGTAAATGTACGCATTTGATGACCCTCTAATTTGCATTTATTTACTATATGGCGTTTTACACGTAAAAGTACGCATTTAGGTACATTTTAAATTATAAAACCCCCATTTCTATACAAATGCCTGTGAAAAGATACACAATTAATCAAAACCCATCGATCATTATTAGAGCAGTTACTTTTGTAATAGATTGGCAGGCTGCACGCTATTTACTGGTATCCGAAAAGAATCTGAGAGATTGGAAGTTTAATGAGAGTGAGTTACGAGAAAAAGCTTATAAAAGCACAGATTTAAAAAGTTTGCCGAGTTATAACAGATTAGATGTGAATATAACAATAGACATGGAAAAGGATCTATTGGATTACGTACATGAGGAGAGGGAAAAAGGTGAGACCGTGAATAAAAACGATTTAGTAGAACGACGTATAACTCTGCGCCCCGAGCTAGCCGAAAAGTGCATCAATACGCTAAAAAATTCAGTGACGGGGTTTTGCAAACGAAACTCTGTCGTTCATAGAAAGATAACCAATAATGGGCAGAAATCAGATCATTCCGAAGCTAAAAACTCGCCTTGCGAAAAAAAATTCCATGAAAAAATTACAACCAATGAATATGATTTTGATTTTATACTTAACGTGGATGAAACTGCATATCCAAAAGAGTTTAAGGGAAACTATGCGTTTTATATGAAGAGGAATCGAAGTATTACTGCTATGGTAAGCTCGATGAACAAAGCGGCCAATATAACATTGGGCCTAACAGTTGGCAGCGACCGGAAACCTCAACTATATATGATTTTCAAAGCAGCATCAACCAATAGAATAGCAAAAAAAACCTACGGGAACGAGGCTTTTACAACAGCACAACCAAACAGTTGGATAAACAAAGATTTTTTTGTTACATATATACAGAAAGTTTTAATCCCATATATACAAAAGAATGAGAATAAGCATTCACTGCTAATATGAGACAATTTCCGTGGCCACGAATGTATAGAAATCACCCAACTACTTGCAGAGAAAAAATGCGATCTGTTTTTTTGCCTTCTAATCTGACAGGGACATTACAGCCTTCAGATATTATAGTCAATGGCCCTTTTAACAACTATTTAAGACAGGCAAGAGGAGTCTACAAAAGACTTGTCCGGAAAATGAAGGTAAATATTCAGGATGAATTAAAAGATAAGTTTGATTCAATTATAAATAGTAATGAATCTAAAGAGGAATTAGGCAGAATTATTCGTATGCTGCAGTGTTTAGAGTTGGAAGAATATATCTTCAAGTACAATAATTAATGGGTGGAGAAAAGTTTATTTTATTAATTAAATATTGCTTTGATTTCTTTATTATTTAAGATATTTTGTTAACATTACTTTTATTTTTAAACATAAATGATTTTATGTACCCCTTTTTGCGTACATTTACACTTGCGTAAATTTACACTTTTCTACGGTATATAATTAATGATTCATATTCGCCATATTTAAAAATGATTTTTACATGCAAACAATCAAGTATGAACAGTAAATTAAACGTTTATTAATACTATACTTGTATTCTTAATATATTAAAAAGTACTATTTGATCTTAAAACATATTCATAAATAAATTCATTTATATAACTCTGTTTGAATACACTGTATTAGAATCATTATATCAAAATCATTTTTAAATTTTTTGAAAATGCATATGTATGCACCGATTATATTTTAATATTTGGGATTTTGATTTTATCACTAAAATTGAGTGCGAAATTTCTGCCCGTAACAATTTTAAATATTATTTCCAACGAATACTTTTGTTGAAACAACAATGTTTATATTCGCATTAGTTTTGGAGGTATAAAACAAAAAATTTGTTTTTTACTATGGAAACATAACAGTAAATGCAACCTAGTTTTTTTTCTTCTATCTAACTTGCCTTTTTTTTATGTCATTTTAGCTAGCTTCTAACTAAAATTTGATATATCTTCGCTAGGAAGTAAAAAAACATATGAAAGTATATAAAAAGGCACGAAATGCATACAAAAACCTATGAATTTAATGGTAACGTCAAACTACATTTACACTGTCAATATATATGCAAGTATAGTGTTGGGAAGTATTACGTAAAAAAAGTAAAAATAGCAGTGCGGATTGTATTCAATAGATATCATTGTTGCATGACATCTTTGATGCTATAATTTATTTGAGACGGCGATATAAAATAAAATTGTACTATTCTTTAGTAAAAAATGTCGTTCATATAGTTTTTTTATCTCATTTGTAGATACAGTTTTATTCTATACTTATCGAATCATTTTTAAATACTCTTTTATGGTGTTAAAATCACAATGTGATAGCAAAAATTTATACCGGAGTCAAAAATGCATACTCTGCCCCAAAGTTTGTTTTTAGCTTTTTTTTTAGACCATTACCGCGCATATTTAGTACATGATTTTACTGACTTTTGTTGGTGTTTGTCGAATCAGTGACAGAAACTACAATAAAGTTACAATATGTAGAATTATTATAAATTTATACCTTGTTTGGTCATTTTTTTGTTTGCTATTATACATCGGTAGGAATAAAATCAGTTGGCTACGTGGTATATTTTATAAACTTATTTTCTGCTACACATAGGCCATGTATAGTAGATTAACTATGGGTAAAATGCGTTACTTATGGTTATTTACTTCTCTCAATTAGAAATTTTTCATCGCCCAAAACGTCCATGTCAATTTGTAATTGCATACACTGCTTTTATAAGTGTAAAAATTAACCCACAGCATTTTGTGTTTACCTGTAGGTAAAAATAAAAACATAATTTACTCCACAGGTTAAAAAAAACTACCCATGGGTATATTAAAATACATAAAAAAGTTATATTTAGGCATTTTACCCTTGGGTAAAATATCAAAATGAATTTGGGCTGTAATTCTACCCATGCGTTAATAACCATACACAGCCATAATTTTTGATAATTGTATATTGATATATTTCTCAACCTATTAGACATATCTAATTTTTCATTATCTCACTATTATTCATGCTATATCTAAAGAGTCACGAGGAAAAAGTGCGAAAAATGTAGCATGGTCAAAAAAGCAATTATTTCATTGAAGAATATAAAAATAAATAATGTGTTTTTACAAGCAAAAGTTACTAAGCGATTTTTATATATAATAAAAGTTCACTTTTTATGTACCGCCAGAACATAAAAACAAAAAGTGCGCTAAGTAAACGCCGAGTACCATTCAAAAGAACAAATATAAAAATTGGGATTATATATGGTACTTGGAGGATTTGTACAACTAATTCATACAAAAAAAGGCTAAAACCTTGAACAAAACATTAGGGATTTTTGTTTGATTGTAATCTCTTTGTTTTTTTGTATTGTCATCGCAAATTTTTTGTGATATTTATACGGATTTCACGATTTTTTTATTTGATTTTAGCAAACCTACCACGGCAGGGTAAGAGCCTCCTTTTATCAGCGTTACCTTGAGGCCCTCGGGGTTTATATAAAACGAAAAAATATTCCCCGGGGAAAAATAGTCGCCCGGGGTAACTCAATTTCTACTCTAGAAATACTGAAAAAAAAAAAAATCAGTTGTAAAAAGGATTGGCTTGTAGTTTTCTAACAAGTACTGCTGAATTATATTGAAACAAATGTTTCTTTTTAAACTTATGTGTTCATATAAAAAATCATCCTTATAAAAAGCACATGAGTCTTTTTTTGTATGATACTAACGGAACAAAAAAAGAAAAATGTACTAATTTGAAATTTTTATGCGCTTTTCGTAGCTTGTAGAAGAACTCTTTAACTGGTAGTAAATAAGTGTTTGATAATCTATATCAAATACAATAAAACCTGTGAATTCAAGTTTACCTAAAGGTTTGATGCAAAAGAATATGCTATTTGAACCGCGTTATTTTCTAGCATGTCAAAAATAAATACAAGCGAGCGTGACACATATTGCAAGGCATTCGTTAGACAAATTTTAATAAAATATGTAACTAAGTTTACGTCTACATAGAGTATAACCAACAACCAAATGTTCTAGATAAAAACAGTCTTTTAGTTTTATTTAAGGTATTGCAATGCCAACTTATTAATATAAATACTGTTAATAACTATTTTTACTATACAGGGATAATAGAAAAAAAATACTACATAATATCTCGCAAATATACTGCGCTGTATTTGCTTACTATAAGTTACATTATTTTTGTTTTGGAAACACTATATTAGTTTTTCTTTATGGCATTTTACTAAAAAAAGCAACATGTCAGATAGAAAAACAAGAGAACTGCATTTTAGACAGCTTTTTGGCAAGTTTTGTTATTCTGTAACCTTTTTTTGTTTTGAAATCTTTATTTTCTAAGAAAAATCTGAATGATTGTTTAAGTATTTATATGCATGTTTTGTATGGTTTTATTAGTATTGCTGCAAAAACGTTAGTATTCTTGTATTTTTATTATGGTCAAAATAGTTCTACATGTTATTTATTTTGTATTTAAATACACATTCTTAGCAATTTGTATCAATTTTGTCGTCATAACTGCTATAAAAATTGCCATTTTAGCTTGTTGACAACAATTGCTTTCTTGTCTTATTAGTATAAAAATATTATTCATTAAGGTTTCTTTTAGGCTATTTTTTTTAATTTTTACTTTTTGTTTACTCATAATTTAAAATAATTTGATGGTTCTTTAGTTAAACTATTAGTGCAATTATTTTTTTCCTGCTATATGATGGGTTACTCGTCAGTTACACATATGAAAAAAATTGTGGAATATGTATTTTAACTAATCATTAATCTTTGTTTTTATGTCGTTTTTTAGTAAAAGCAGTGAATTTTAAAAGTTTTATTTTTTTATTGTGTAAATTTTTTTATTGAATTTTTAATAATAATTATTTGTGTTCAATCGACGGATTTTTGTACGTTTATTATGTATTTTCTTTTTTATTTTTATGTATGTATATTGGTTATTGGTTTATTTCGGCTTTTAGAAATTGTTTTTGTATGTTAATTTTTTTTTTTCTATACATGTTTTTG
Source organism: Agrenia bidenticulata (assembly GCA_034694785.1). Lineage (NCBI taxonomy): Eukaryota > Metazoa > Arthropoda > Collembola > Entomobryomorpha > Isotomidae > Agrenia > Agrenia bidenticulata. Next base: position 12,988 of record JAQFYM010004873.1, read on the forward strand.
ATTTTTTGAATGCATTTAGAATGTATGTTTGTGTAATATTTTATTCGTCTTTTTATTTTTTGTATCGTATTCATTTTTTTTATTTCTGTTTCTGTCTGTTTTTATTTTTTTTTAGTTAGATATTTTTTTATTTAAATTTATTTGAATGCATCGACCATTTTGGTCTTGTTTATCTTCAATAAATTTTTATATGGATTACAATTTACTTATAATGTTTTTCCTTGAATTAAATTATATCCTTTTAAATTCCACAAGAAGTGATATCATGCTTTTGACTGACCTTTTTAAACATATATAAGGTATCTTTGTCTATTTACTTAGTTGCTTTTTATAGATTAATGCTTTTTACCAATTCTTGCAATTTATAAAATTACACCAAAAAAAAATATAAGCGTAACTAAAACCCCGCTTAATATCTACAAATTTTGCTGAAATTTTGCGAAGCTCTATAAAAAACCTTACAAAAAACGTATCCATAGCAGGAAAGCATTTTCAATATTCTATTTTAAGGGTTTTGTTTCCAAAATCATCAGTTAAACCCTTATATGATACAACAACTATTATGTACGTCAATAAAAAAAAACCCCCGAACCGAAACAACAAAAAAAAAAAACAAAAAATGAGGCATAATAGTTCTGTGGGTCACTTAACTTGCGATTTGTCACGAAAACTCGACTTAGCCTAAAAACAAGACAACTCGCAAAAAACAAGGACACATAAATGAGCTTAGGCATTTTTAAACTAAACCTTTAGGATTGCTTAACTCCACATCTTTACCCTTATTTCAATACCTTCTATTTCCCGTACCCCTGTTTCCCTCGCCCCAGCCCTCTGAATCCTATTCACATACCCGTCCTATCTCCCACCCCTTTGGCGTATTGCACGGTTTAATAATAATTGGGAACTATGATTAATATAAGCGGTTTTGAATATGGTATGGCCATAATATGGAAAGCGGCTTTTTTATTTTTCCCCAAAATGGCCATTATGGTAAATTATGGGAGGCAGAAAATATAAAAAAAGCTATGTTTATTCTGCGATAAAAACTTACATATCGCGTTTTTTGTTTTAAATATACACATATATAGCCTTTAATAAAATACTTTTTGGCTATTTTGTATATTTAAAAATATTTTTCAAACAATATTGGTTTTGTGTCGCTAATATTAAATGATTGACTTCTAAAATAATTTTAAGACATTTTTATCAAAATAAAAGATAAACTTAGGAACCGAATATAAAGGTTTTTCGACTGTCAAGATAGAAAAAGAGACAATATTTTATTCAAGTTATTAGGATCGGGTATAAATTAAAAAAATTTGTTAAGTATCTTTTTGTTTTTTTTAATATTATAGACCACTGATCCCATCAATCCAAAGGAAAAATAATTTGCTTACATTTTTCCAAAGTTCATATACATC
>JAQFYM010004874.1:0-14405 GCA_034694785.1 Agrenia bidenticulata
AAAGACGCTTTATGTGATATTAAATAACCATGTACACTATAAAACTGTTTATATGACGTACAAAGTTTTAATAAATGTCGCATGGCAATAGAAAATTTAAAATTTAGTAAAAGACCTTTTTTTTCGACAAAAAAGCTGAATTAATTTGCAAAAAAAAGCATTGTTTGCCAAAGTCACGCCCTAAATAATACAATTCTAAAAATCTGTCTATGATTATTTTGTTGGTAACGTATGCATTATCTATCTAACATATTAAACATAGTTTATTATATATATCACGAAAAAAAAACTGCGTTAATACAAGTAAATTAAAACGCCACCTCGTAGTATTTTGTGAGATTTGCATACTTTTTAAAACATCGTTTCATATAAATTTTTGTTAAAAAAACTATGAGGAAAAAATATATCATCCTTCTGCTTTTTGCCGTAAAAAATAAATTTTTTACATTTAAATACCAGAGGCATTTGTAGGCCAGGTGTAAATTTTTTTAATACAAAAATTTTCCTAAAAAGTTTGCATTAAAATAATATCCTCTCAGGGATACTCAAAATATTATTATGAACTATTTGGATTTTAAAAAAATGTAAATAAATTATTTTACAATGATTACGTTATTAATTTTACGCATTAATTTTTAATTTTTAATTATTTTGCTAGTTGTGGCTAAAAAAACCGTATCCATCTACACTTCAGTAGATTATTTGTAATTATTATTTTTTTTCGTTAAATAAAATCGTTTAGGTTGTACAATAAAATAGTATACAACAAATACAAACCCAAAATAACCCAATATTAGAAAAATAATTTCAAAAAAAAATAAAGAGATTTAGTTTGTTGTAAAATATAAAATATACTGTAAAAATGTGACCAAGTTGTTGATATTGGTTTTTTTTTTTACTCGTGAGATTATTGTAATGACAAAAGAATTAAAAACATGTATAGGTGTGTTTTTATTAATTTTTTTTAAAGGATTTTTGTTTTACGGGATATTTATTTTATTATAGAAAAAAGCATAAGGTATGTTATATGTTTATTTTTTAGGTTTTTTACTTACAATTTTACACTGTTTATAATTTATAAACAAATTGTAGACTAATTCTATATAATAATCATTGATAATGCTATACAACTGTTTTTTAAACACGTTTGTGTGTGTCAAAAGCTATTTGATTAGTTTATTGTTGTTTTATACTTTTTTTAAAGAATTTATGTATTTTTTGCCAATAATTATATAAAAAGCACATTTTCGCAGCGATTTTTGAGATAATGTCTAATTTGCCTTTTGAGATTTAAGATTAAGCGATATTAAATTAACAAAGCTACTGTTTTATTTAAACTCATGTACTTTATAAACTTTTTACCGATTATGAATCAAAAGCATTGTTTCAAGTCTAAAAAAACTTTGTGGCAGAACTGGTCAGTAATATAAATTTCCATTTAGTATCCGGTTAAATTAATACCTAGCAAAATTTTAAAAACTTTACATGCTTTTCACCTTAAATATACACAAAGCAACCCACTGATCGCAAAAGCATAGCTTAAATCAAGGGGTGGGGACTATTTCTAGTCTTTTGCACCTATATTAAACTGATTTTTGTTTGCATTAAGATATTAATACGCCTGGTATATTGCATGCTCAATATGTTGCTCCGAAATACTTACACATGGAAGTCGCTAGATTGGAACAGTATAGCTTAAATCAGAGGTTGGTGACTATTTCTAGTCTTTTGCACTTATTATTGGGCCTATGTTTGTTTACATTAAAATATTAATTCGTAAGTGCTATACATGCAACATGTGTATCTCACAAGATCTACGCATAGAAACGTCTAGATTGCAAAAGTATAGCTTAAATCAACTGTTTCTGGCATTTTTTGTAGTCTTTGGCACTTATAAGAAACCAGTTTTTGTTTACATTAAGATAGTAATTCGCCAATAAAAAACATGCTAAATGTGTAGTAAAAAAATAGAAATTATTACAAAAACAAAAATACATTATTGCACCATAATTATTGCAATTATTTTTATACAATAATTTTTTGTGGTCCCTGATCCTCATTATTGTTTTTTTTTTGTTGAAGCTAGTAGAGAAATATCGTTTATTTACGTTAAAAAACCTATAAAGAATATAATTGTTAAGATACATAAAGTATTCGCGTTTATATTGTTATACTTTGTACTTTTTGATTTTGGCCCCATTAACCCCATCCTGACCCCAAAAATAATCTATTTTTGATTGAGTTAAATTATCCAAATACTTTTTTAATTTTTTGCCCGACATTGTTCTATTGAAATCCCACTTATATTGATATTACAACTAATAAATAATATGTGTGTCGATTGTGTGTTAAATTTCATATTAAATGCGTATTACCAAAAAATCCTACATTTCTTAACACGATTTTTTAATTTACTTCACAATACATTTTTGCGTGTTATCATCGATATTCAAAAAAATAGAATCGATCAAAGATATTAAAATCGAATGATACCATATTATACAGATTTCTTATAATTATAGAATCACATATGATAATATTCTTGAAGTGCAAATTAACAAATGATTTTGGTTCGATTGTAAGATATTCTATGCCTATTAATATATTTTCTTTCCAAATCGACACAGTGAAAAAATAACATCCGAATTGTACATTTTTCATCTTTTCAGTGTATTTTTATCAGTCGTTTTTAAGATTACTATATAGTTCATACAGTCCGGTCTATATAAAAAGGGATTAAATCTAAATCCGTAGATAAAAATATAAAATGATCTGTTCACTTCTTTTATTTGGTTTACATAATTTTGATTTTTTATTGTATTTGTTAAAGTGTCTAGATTTACCTTCCCTGGAAGTACATAGAATATACTCTTTTTGAAAAGAAATCATCCATATGATGCAAAAGTTTTTAAAAATATCACTGGTAGGAATTTGCCCAGTTACATAATATAAAGCCGTAAATGTCAATGATTTAACCAAATCTATAAAGATACTATCTTTCAGTAATATTTTATTACAGCGCTTGGATCCGCCTAGCTCTCTTAGTTATCCAATATATATTGCATCATATCAATGTACATTTTTTTAATCATGCATTATATCCATAAATTTTTCGATAAATATAATTTCTGATTACAATATACATAGTTTTATTAATTTAGTTTTTATATTATTGTTTTCCTTTTTCGTTCCTCCTTTAAAAATTTAAATATAAAAAGAACGGTAATCCCATGGAAAAGATGAGTTACTACACCCAAGATATTTTCAAACAACAAAGAGCTATTTTCATAATCCTGCGTATGGGAACAATATCGTGCATTTGTGATGCTATCAATGGCAATAATGAAACTAATAAAAAATTTACCGAAGAAGTAAACATTGATAAATCAATAAGCACGAATGAAAGGAGTGTTAAGAACGGGAAGGTGAGTCTGAGAAAGAAATCGGGAAATAAAGAGAATCCAGGCATGTCAAACTATTTGATCGGGGAATGTGATACCCAGCTCAAAAAAGACCTTCGAGATCTCAAAATAGGGGAGGATGAGGCTAAGGCTGTAAATACCAATAAGGAAGAACAATCAACTATATTTAATTGTCGTGATAAGTGTATGAAGAGAGTTTCTAGTGATTTTTATACTGAAAACTGCAACAGCGAGTCTATTTTCTTCGATTCTTTTTTGAATAATAAAGCTACCAGAAAATATTTTAAGACGTATCTTCAGCATTGGATGGAAATGCAAAACCCATTTATTCTTGAAAGAGAATTCGAAGATTCTTTATTGAAAAAGATTGATAAGAAACAAAAAGAGAAAGGTCAACCAAATAAGGATATGGGTAAAGATTGTCGAGATTGTGCCTGTATTCTATGTTTTCCTCCACGAATAACCGATCTTAATGAAACTGAGATTTACTTTGATGATTGGAACTACCAAGGAAATTTACAGGAAAACTCCAATATCTTATATTCACTCTTTAAATCAAAAGGGTTGATGAATGAACTAAAAATATCAAAGCAAGATTTGGTTGACTTCTTGAATATGGTATTTAATTTATATCCCAGTAACTTCTACCACAATATTGAACACGCATTTGATGTATTTTATTCAGGCTACTTTCTTTTATCGACGATTATGGAAAAATACTCCTATGAAATTGAGATAGACTATTTAATTGGATTCTTGCTGGCCCTTCTGTTGCACGACATTGGACATAACGGATTTAGTTCCGCGTTTTTATATGAAAAGAGTGCGTTCCTGAATAAAATATTTGACGGGGAGTCACTCAATGAAAAGATGCACTTTAAAATTGCAACAATTCTACTGAACGATAAAAATATTGGATTATTTAAAAATATTGATGAAGAGAGAAAGAGCGACATTCTAAGATTTATGGGCGAATTAATATTATCCACAGATATCGCAAAACATAAACACTACGTGGATTTAACAAAAGGCGAGACAAATGATACAAAAAATGTATCAAAAACTGACCTTATACTAATTATGAAATGTGCGGACTTGGCTGGGAACGCGAAATCAATCACGGTTAGCTCGAAATATAGTTCAAGAATATTTAAGGAAATATCAGTTGAGTATTACATGCAAACAGGAAAAATAATGAGGCCAGACGAGTACAAGTCATTCCAGAATGAGCTGAAATTCTTTAAATATATCGCCATGCCATTATTTGAATTGCTGAAGGAGAAATGGGTGTGTCTTGAATTTGTATCAAGATATTGCGAGAACTTCCTGAAACATAAGCGACTTGAATGCTATACAACCTAGTGTCATCTGAAATGTAATTATCAAAATGAGTAAATTATGTTTAAAAATGAATGAAAAAAAACATAATTAGTGTTTTTAAAGAGTGTATTCTATAAAAAAAAATATGATTATAAAATTACAAATATAAAAAAATTTTGAGCTCTTAAAATCTGCAAAACTTTTAATCAAGATATACCCAAAAACATGCCAACATAATTTTTTTTGAACGCAATGACTATGGGCTCTAATGCAATCATTGGCATATTTTCGTATTTTTTGTATTTATAATTTAATAAAAAAAATACATGCAGTTTGACTCTTTTTAATAATTTATCCCAAAAAAAACATGGTAATAAAGAAAAAATTTTAATCAAGACACAAGTAGCATACACTTATCATAATTTTCGTAAGGCATCCAAAAAAGGAAGCTTGTAAAATATGATTTTTAAAGAATTCAAGAAATAAGAACAAAATTTGCAACATCTGAATATGTAAAATAAGAATAATTTTTTAATTAAAGTACAGATAATGAATAAACACAGTGGTTACTCTCTACCATAAATGAACATTGTGACAGTTTTTTAGCTTAATTATGTCAGTCTATATATTTTCTCGACATATATGATAGTTATAGAGTTTATAGACATATAAATAACAAATGTCCAATGTACCATTCGAGAACCTATATTAACTCCTAAGGAAATATAAAAAGAAAAGACATTTTAGTATTAAATCCGGAAAGTTTCGTCATGGCAAAAAGTTTGAAGTTTGCGAAAAAGAAGATAATACATCGGGTATTACTATCTTTGGGCTACCCACAATTATTTGGGCTCCCCTCTAGGCCGGGGTGAAAAATATATAGCAGAAATATATAAGAAATCAGGAAATTTATATATACTTATTGATGCAGTTGGGCTTTGACACACAAAAGCTCAAATATTTGCGCATATAAGGCTTAAAAACGCGATTTGAGGTGCGGAAACGCTTTATCGTGCAAAGATACGCATTTTGCGCTATCAGTTGATACATATGAGCAAGTATTTGTTTTAAGAAACAAATCAGGGCGATAGCAGATTATCTGTAACAATGATACCATAAATGGTACATTGTATTAGATAAAAGATATACAGGGTATATAAAAGGTGATTTTATAAATAAATAAGTATTTATCAAATGGGTTTTCCTCCAAGAAGAGCAGCTGCCCGCGGCAACGCGCAAACTTCCAACCGATGCTACAATAAAAAATAGCAGTATCGCATGTAAGTTCTTTTATATGCTTATAATAAGGCGTTACTCATCTAGATATACACTAGACGAAAAAAAAAAACTTCCTCTTTTACATTCTCTTTAGATTAATTTGCTTCCGTAGAAAGTATTTTATTGAAATTTTGTGAATGTTCTTTCGTCTTTTATCCGATTCAATATTAATAAAATATAAATTCTACATACATCACTTTATGATTATATCCCCCCAGACCTAGAGGGGAGCCCAAATAATTGTGGATAGTCCAAAGATAGTAATACCATACATAGAACCAAAAAAACAAAAAAAGAGCGCATAGTAATTGTAAACACACTACAATTTTGGCTATTTCGAATTTTAGGGATTTTTACATGGTATAAATATTTTTTATTATTTCAAAATTTTATGAAATTTTTGAAATTACAATATTTTTGCCGTTATATTTTTTATGTTTTCTGCCACTTTATATTTTTTTTCGTGTAGACGCAATTTTTCGGATTTATTCCCCCAGGAGTTAATACAACTTTATATACATGAATATGCATAGTTTTATAGAGTTCCAAAAATAAATAAAATATTAGAAATATAAACAAAAACAACTGATATTAGATAGATTTAAAAAGGATTTTTTTTTTTGAAATCGTTATTTTTTTTTTTAATAAGCTAATGGTTTTGCATAAAAACTCCAAAATATAAAGTGATTTTCTATTTGTATAAAACCTTTTTTTGTTGATTTTCTAAATACTCAATATCAATTATAATAAAAATAAACATAGAAGGGAATTATTTTATTTCATTTTGAATTTTGTGGCAATATTCATGTATTTTAGGATTATTTACTAATTAGTTTGACTATTACTTATCGTTTTTTATAAAAAAACAACAAAAGATTTTTGAGGACATAATATTAGCTTGGTGTTTGAGATTTGTTTTTATTTTAATTCTAAATCAGGCATGGGAATTTAGAATTAAACATATTTGTTAGGAATCAATTTACATAATGTTTATTTTTTATAATTATACTGCTTTATAAATGTATTAAAAATTTAGCTGGTCAAAATTACTTTTGAAGTTAATCTTTAACAGAAACAGCGTTAACGCGTATACTATAGTTAAAGTAGAAAGAAGTTCCAAAACATTGATTTAAATATTTATGATTCTTTATACTACTTCGTAGTTATAAAGACATGCTTTTGGTTAACTTTATTATCTATATAAATATTTTATTTCTATAAAATTTATTGTTCATACTTGTTTTACGTAAAATTTATTAGGGGTCTAAATACAACATATATATACCTTGTTACAAAAACAATCAAGAATAGTTCTGTTTTTATGTCAGAACGTATGTGAAGGGGATTTCCAAGCTTAAATTCTATTTTTTGGTCGACAATACATCGCTTTAAAGGCTCAAATAAATTTTACTTAAATAATAGTTCTGTATTGCTTTTTAAAAAATACAGAACATTCTTTAATGCCGTAATGTTTGTTAAAAACATATAACAGAAAGAGATAAACCAGGGTTAAATTTTATCATATGCCCCTGAATTTAACTCTTTGATGGTTATTACTACGAAGAATATTTTAATTTGTTTAAAAAAAAAGCATTTTTAATATACAAATATAACAATATTTCTATTTTATTTAATTTTATATTACAAGTCAAAATATTAATTTTGAAATTAATATCAATATTTTGGCATTTTGATTCTTTATTTTATGCCCCCATAAAAACAAAGAACTCGTCAAAAATATTATACGTAAGTTTAGCTGGCGATATTAAAAAAATGAGATCTAATCATAGATAATCTTAGGATATATTTTTAAATCAATAATTCTAAAATACAATGTATAATGCTTTTAATCATGCACTAAATACGCCGAGGTATACAATTTTTTACAAAAGATTTTACAGCATGCAAGCAAAACCAATGCAAAAGTTTAATTTTTCCGTACTAAAAACCCAGTATAAATTGAAAAAACGCAAAATATCTGAGCAGGAATGTATAGCAAGATAAAAAGGTAAATAAGAGGAATTTTATGTACAAAATGAAAATTCACGACTTCAATACATTTAAAATATATAAACTACAGACACAAAGTAATTTTTGCAATAAAATGCTTAAAAGCTAGCTTCCAAATAGAAAAAAACAAAATACTAGCTAGTATATTATAACAAGGTTAAGTAATATTATGAATGTCCATGATAAAACTTATATTTATATTAGATAAATACCCATTTAAATAAAACTTTGAATGAAAATAAAAATACCAAAAATCGTTGATTTTGTTTTTTTAATGAAAGTAATATGCAAGTTACTTTCATTTCATTTTATTTTATTTTAATTTTATAAATAAAATTTTCTGTGTTTTAAGTACCATTTTATTTATATTAAGCAAGGCTGCTCAAAAAAATATTTTTCCAAAAATATATTTAAATATATTGGTTACAATATATTTATTTTTACAACACAATATTTTTCAATATTTTTTGCCCGTTAATGCACTACATATAAGAAATATATTTTTTTTTGCAAAAGAAATATATATTTTTTTTTTGCAAAAGAAATATATTTTTTTCTGCAAAAGAAATATAATTTTTTTTTGCAAAGAAAAAAAACAAGAGTGAATACAAAAAAACATACTACGTGTAAGCAAACGTTTCAAAAACATTTTTGCAAAATAAGCAATTTGTAATAACGTGTAATTTGATGGCTTATTCTGTAAGATAAGGATATTAATCTTTAATAAAAAATTCTTGCGTGAAATACATATTAAACGTTTTTTTTTTCGAGCCACATGTCGCAAACAGAAAAAAAATTCAAAGACAGGTAAAGTTCAACTTTTTTTATACAAAAATATTTAAAAATATTTTTTGTGCAAAAAAAAATACCAATATAATCTAAATACAATATTGAGTTGCCTTGCGTAGAACTGACATCTTCTCGATAACATAAGCATCCAATTCAACAGTTTTGGCTTCAGTCGCTTTGTTGAATTCGTAACAAATGCAAATTGAAGTATCACTGGCTAATTTTAATCGTTTATTTTTTATCTCAATAAATTTCTTCACCATATTATAGTCTACATCTTTCTCCTGGGCTATTGTTGTCATAGATTGGTTCCCCTTTGTGTATTCTTTTACAATTGCTCTTTTATTTCGTAATTTGTATTGTTTCCTATTCTTTTCGACTAAACAGTTTGAGCTTATTTTGTTTATTTTCATTCGTGTTTATATCATGAAAACATAACTTATAAGTAAATACAACTATTTGGGCTTTTAATGTGAAAGGGGCTTACCTATATATATTAAACGAAAAAATGGCGCATTTTGACCATGAAAATACTAAAAAAAAGATAAATATATCTTAATTACAAAATTTATGTATTTTTATACTATAAACATATCTTTATAAGCGATTATGTTGTAAGTGCTTACTTATTTAAGAATTAAGTCATTTTTGCAGACCGGGTCTTCAAAATAGCAGACCACTAATTAAAGCTAATAAACATGTAACATTACCCTGCAAGAGGATATATGTGTTACAGTTTTTGCACTTCATTACCGATCCGTGCAAAAATTTGAATAGATAACATTTTGTATTATACTACGTAATTGTTTTACGAGTTTTTATAATAGATTTATTACTAAAATGTACAGGTTCAAAAGTTAAAAGATTGCTTTTTTATTTGTTTTTTCAATAATGATATAAATTTATTTCCTTTGATTTTTTACAGCTAAGATTTGTAAAACTACTTTCAAATAATATTTTTAATCTTTACACGCAATTACACCATCTATGTCATTTTTCTTACGAAATAACATTACTTCTGTTATCTTATAAAAATTTTCAGCTAATATTTTTACCTATTGTATTAATTAAAAGTAAGATAAAGAGTTGTGGTTTAAGGATTTTACTAGTAATGTGAGAATAGAAAACAAAAATAGGAAAAATTTTTTTTATGTGTTTTTTTAATTTTTTTGTGCAAATTGCATTCGCATATTGCAGGCTTTTTTTTGTACATGTTATGCAATAAACGATTTAATTACTTAGTATATACAAGCGCAGAACCTGTTTTGTGCTAAAAAAAACGGATTTACTATATAAAAAAATGTCGCAGTGTAAATGCAGTATGTGCCAGTTTGCATACGGTTTTTACAATTGTATCGGAAAAACAAGTTTATCCGTATGTAACAAAAAATACAAAGAAAATGCTGTTTCGTCAAAAACTATAGTTTATGCTTTTCAAACATACATCATCATTACCGATATAGTGTGTAAACGTTTTAGTTTGGAGATATTAGATACATGTTTCCGTTTTATATTTTGATTTTTTTTGTTATACTAACTACGTTCATTCATGTTTCCAAAAAGAGATTTTCATTTTATATTGTGTTAGTCCTTTAGTGTTCTAGATAATAATAGATCATGAAATCGTATAAATTAACAAAGAAATTACACAAACACAGACTACTATAAAAAAGAGGATTACGCGTGTTGTTTTTGGCGAAAAAATGTTTTTGTGTATATTTTTAGCAGTAATATATATTTTATCTTTGTTATTATGTATTCTAAAATATTTTCTTTTGCCGTATTTGTCGATTATCTTTTAACCAAAAGTAAAACGAGATATGTATGCAAGTTTAAACAAGAATAACGTAACATTATCATAGCTATCCAGTCATTTGTATTCCCGGTTTTTCTCCAGTCCGGCTATGCTCGGGAGAAAAGTGCTCCGGTCCGGTTTTCTGGCAATAACCGGAACTTGCCGGTCACACGAATGGAACCCGGTCAATTCCGCTTACGGTGAATTTTAAGTAGGGGTTCGAAGATAAATCAAAATAAGAGAAACAAGAAAAGGGAGGTAAAAATGAAAAATAACCCTAAATAACGGGTGATTAGATAATAACATTAAAATGATTATAAGTTTAACAAAAGATAATTTGGTGTTAAAAAAAGAGAAAAAAAATGAAACAAAGACAAAAATAACCACAAAAAATAACGAGTAAAAACAAGACTACGAAACTATTAAATATACAGCAAAAAATGACAGCAATTCATGAAAAAGCTGTTCAATGAATATAAATTGACTTAAAATAAAGGTAATACGATACTCAAACCAATTGAGTACCCCAGTTCAATAAAATCCGATAAACTAAATAAAAAAAGCAATAAACGCGACTAGCTTGTAACGGGGCAACGATAAAAATCGTCAAAAAAGAAGACCAGAGCAAAAAAACTCTAAAAAGTACCAAAGAAACACGGAAAAAACACAAGATAACATAAAAAATAAAAAAGAAAAAAATGACCAATACAGAACAACTGTAATAGCTTAAAATTATACAAACAAATATAAAAAAGTGTTGCTAGGCATAAATAGTAGACCTGATACTATAATATTATACATAAAATAAGCCTGTATTGCATGATAAACTTGTTTTGCAAAACCAATGCTTTTAACAATCCATATTGTAAATATCTTGTGTACACAATCCACAATTTTACGAACCAAATAAAAGTGTTAATACATAAATTTAATAAAAAAAATAAAAGCCGACAGTAATTAATTTTAAAAAAAACACAGTAGAAAGATACCATTGATCTCCTTACAAAAATATCATAAAACACTATAAAAACAAAAAAGAAAGCAGTACCGTTTATTACAATTGCTATAATTGTATGTAAATGTAATACTGTGATAAATACTTAGCAACACAAGAAATTCACAGTAGATACTGTAGGGCCTAAAATATAATACCATAAAAATAATATAAAAGAAAACTTAAAACCGCCGATATGAACATTAATATAAGAATAAAATTTAACAAAATAATTAGAAAAAAAAAAGTCAATTGTAATTACCATAAGCAAAATATAGTTTTACATGTCTTATGTATATTTGCAAGAACTTAATGTTTATCAAAATATAAATACTAATAAAAAATGGGAATTCTTTGTACATAGCAACTATGTAGCTTAAATCACTTACTATATTTTACACATGCCTGAGGACATTTTTTCAAAAAATATAAAATAACGAATCACTTTAAAACAAACTACTGATATCACTTTACCTTTTCCCAGCAATTAAACTAATAAAATACAAAATACGAAAAAAACACTGAAAGAGTTATACTTAACAAACCAAAAATATTGAAAAAAAACTTTTTTTGGCATGGGATTTGCAAATAATGACAGTAACTCCCACAAATATATTTTTTCTAATAAAAAAAAATTATAAAAATTTTGTAAAAACTAAACCTTAAATATTATCTACCATTTATTATTATAAATAAAAAATTTAGCGGTCTTTATCTTTGCTCTCTTTAGTAATTGTTGGTATACGTTATCATTGTGTTTGTTATAAAAAACGGTTTTTTTGTATATCAAATACATAAAAAAAATTTTTTTAAAAAAATAAAAAATGTTTAATACTCTTGTACGCTGAAAAATTTAAAATTAGCAATAATTTATGTATTATTTATTCACATAAGGCACAAACTTTTTTTATTCTATTAAAAAGTGATCACAAGTAATCATAAAGCAAAATATAATAACCGTTTTTCCTGCAAGTTAATTTTATGCATCCAAAGTTTTTTTACGTATAAAAAAAAATGTTTGGTTTTTTGCAAATTTGTTGAGAGTAAAAGGTTGATTTCCTGAAATATGAATTCGTAAAATATGCAAATAAAAAAATAAATAGTTGAAGATTTAATACTTTATCGAACTATGTTTCGAAAAAAAAGGATCTACCGACAACTCTGATATTGATAGCTAAGTGAATACTTGTAAAGATCAATACCAAAAAAACAAAATAAACATAAAATACCAAATATTATGCGTTAATATGTTTTAAATGTATACTTAAGGTAGCCAAAAAAGATGTAATCAGATTGAAACACCTTTAAAGCGCTTTTTTACCAAAATATATTTTTTCATTTGACTTAATCTATCAAGCTTGATTTTTTCTATTTTAAAAAACAAATATATGTGTTTTGAGATTTTGATTTTATATAATATAAAAATGCAAACAAATTTTATTTGTTAGTAAATAAATAAAATTAAAGCTATAATTTTTTTTTGTAGTTGAATTTTGGTTTATTTTTTGAAAAGTTAAAAAACTAGTTGCGTTTGCAAAAGTAACACAAACTTTATGCATCGAAATGATAACACATGCGCCGTTGTGCAACGTGGTTTAGCCATATGAATATTGTTTTAAAACTGAACTACATATAAAAAAGGGCATACGATACAAATTGGTTTTTTGTATCCATAGATATAACGGTTATCATATACTTAATATAAACGGCGCCAAGATTTGACCGTATTTTGGCATATTACTCAAAAAAAAGTTAAAAAGAAAACTTGTGGATTATATTTAATTCTACTCATACAATCATAATTTTCACGTATAAAAACTAGTAAAGCAGTTATTTATCAATAAATATATCTATGTAGACAGTTAATAAAATGATTTTAGTCCGATAAAAGTATCAGCTTTAATAAAACGTACATATTTTTAGTACTTGTTTGTAATTTATAATAGTGTATAAAAACGACAATATAATTACCGCAATAAAAGCCCTGTAAACAAGCTTCAATATATTTCAATTTAACACCATATGTGCAAAAACTTTAAGTTATTATGCACTTGCAATATTGATAGTCTTTGCACAAAAAATTTTTATATAGATAAACAACTATTACATACATTTCCTGTATAAATTACTTTTTTTAAAAATGTAGAGACTATGTGCGCGAAAAGAAAAGTTCAAAATATTTCAAATTGTAGAGCGAAGAGCAATTTTAAGCATAGTTGTCTTATACCTATTTTTTAACAGTATAATAATAAAGCATAAAAACAAGGATGCTTCAAAAAAATGTAAAAATATAATTAATAACGTAAATTTTATTTGCATTTTAAAAAATAAAAAAGAAGACAGAATCAAAAAAAGTCACGATTTTTCTACTGTCTTTCGTATATTATTTATATACAACAAGATTTTTTGTATATAATTTAAGTATTTTATGTTAATAAAAGAAATATAATTATGCAGGTAATATATTAGTTTTACATTTTAATAATTTTTATAATGTATACATTCATGTAAAACAATGGCTTACTTAAGGCGTGTTCCATTTTTTGTCCTATAGGGGACAGAGCTATGGATAATTGTATTGTATATTATCAGTGGCGTAGCCAGGGGGGGGCACAGGTGGGGCACGTGCCCCCCTATAAAAAAAACGTAGCCTGAATTTAAGGGGGGAGGGTTCTTTTTTTGGGGCCTCAAAATAAGCGAAAAAAATATTTTTATAAAATTTGTATTTTTCAATAATTCTTAAAATTTTTTAAAAAATGCAAAAATATTTTTTTTGTTGTGCGGGTTAGCTCATTTA
>JAQFYM010004875.1:0-14401 GCA_034694785.1 Agrenia bidenticulata
TTAAGGCCCCTTGGGACGTAACAACCACCTAGGTGGAAGTCCTAAGGTATCTTATTTATTTATTTATTTATTTATTAACCATGCAAAAAGTACTAAATAAGCCGAAACTTTTGTGGGAAATTTCTCAGAGCTTTTATTAATAATGAGGAGCTGTCAATGAACTGTGTCTAGGTTATGATGTCAAATGTTTGTTTGCCAACCATAGATAAGTAGGACTGCCTGATGATGGTTACTTCTTTATACAGTACCGAGGAAAATGCCAGCTCCACCATCACCAAGACATGATTAGCTTATTGGCCTCTCTGGATTATAGATTCTAGAGTATATCAGGGCCACATGAGAGGCTTGTCACTGATTGACTCCTAAAGCTTGAGCTAAATCCAAGGATTTTTATTCTATTATCTCTCTAGTGGTCTCTATCTCTATTCTACCGAGGGTAATCGAAAGGTCCAACTCCACCGGTAAGTGAAGTGGATGAAATGAAGTAATGTCGAGTCAAGCGAAATGAAGTGAATTGATACTCTCTCTGTCTCTACACCACCAAGTACTATTTTACAGTTCCTCTTTCACCAGTAAAACCTCTTCTAGCTAATGTATATCCTAATTCCTACTACTGCTTACATGACCCTCTGGGTCTACCAATAGACTTAAAAGATCAGCTCTTAATATCTACCAGAAGTTAAGCATAAGCATAATCAAGCAGATCAAACAAAAAAGTATTGACATTGACTTACGCGAGTGACAAATCTAAATCGGAAAGGTCTCTTCTTCTACACCAGCAATAGAATAGTTTCTGAATGACGGTGTGACTGGGATTGATGTAGATGGGAAAATAGGTCGACAGGTTGTGGAATTGTACTAGCTGATAGATATACTGGTCACAAGGGTTGAGAGTATGTAATGAATAGAGAGTCAACTATTGTGTTGAAAGCGAGAGTAGAAGCGTGTGATTGTGACTAGGTCCTTTGAATCAGAATAATAAATCGAGCCAAAACTCCGCTTCTCTATTAATACCAAAGTAACAATCCATCATTTTGACTGATTATTTTTCAATATCTTCGAAAATGGTGATATTTGTCTCGTGGACCGTGGTGGGTAGTTTAGAGATTTGTATTTTTGGATGTAAGACTTTCTCTTTTATCACACTGGGGAAGTAAATTTCTTTGGGAACGTTAAAAGACTGGTGATGTGAGCTTGTTAGGAGTTGAAATTGGCTGAATACGCTATACTCAATAAGTGGAGAGAAATAAATAGAGAGAGAGAAAGTTGTGTCTTACGTTGCTTTCGCTTTGGCTGCCAGAGCACAACTAGAGTATAAAATTACAGCTCAAGCTCGGCTCCATCCAAAAGTTATCCATATGAGCTTTCTCCCTACGGCCTACCTCTGAGTTTTATTCAGAAAAAAAATGTATCTCCATCCCTTTGTACTTTCTCCTTTCTTTCCTGCTTTTGGCTTCTTACGGTCTTTATGGCATAGGGAATCCGACCACACGGTTTTAGAACATAGGGAAATAGTGTGCACGTAAGCGGGTTGTTGTATCATGGTTTATGGATGGTAATTCTCAAAATCAGGGGTCCATATCCGTTGTAATGGAGTGCATTGGTGCTTTCCATGCATGAACAATTCTTCTGCGGCTCAATCTGTCCGACGGGACTCTCGCCTTAAATCCAACGCGATACCTCTGACGCGAGGTCTAGATGAGTAAACATGCTGGTCGTAGGTGTGTGTTTATGTTTCAAACTAGTCTGTATTTTTTGTGTAGTTTTTGAGGAGAAAATAAATCATAGGGGATTACAAGATCATTTGGATTCCGGGCGACAGCAGAGCACGGATGGTTAAATAAATCGGTATCGAAGGTAAACGAAACAAGGAGTAAGTCTTTGGTAAATATAGAATTTCTAGTTTGTATTTTTTTATTTGCTGAGTGTGGGGTGGCCACCCAGGACTGTGGGTTCAAGAAGGATATTTTCCTCTCAAAGTTTTGAAGGGAATGTTTCTTTTGAGATATATGATACTGTTTGATTGTTTAGTAGTGGATTCCCTTCAATTTTGATGGAAAGGTGGAATAAAATTCATTCTCTTAGGAGCATCTTTGGGAATAAGATGTAAGGTTCTTTTAAGGTGTCCCTTGATGTTGAAACATAAACTTTTGTAACCGATCTTAAAAGGTTTGCAAATCTTGGATAGAATCTATTTCTCTATTTCGCATGTCCTCTCACTCAAACTTGTAAATATAAAACAATTCTGAATTTATTTCTCTACAGATATAATATCTTATATATCCAGCTATAATATCTTCAGATAACAACCATTGTAAAACTCAACCTTTACCGAAATTTAGGTCTCGCAGCAAAAGCAAGAAAGTAAGTTAATGCCATCGACATTACAAAATCTTTATGCATAATATTATTAGAATCACCTTGTTGTCCCAGTATCTTTACTGCTTCATATTTGGGATACCATTCAAATAAATGATAGTTGTAGAAAATATATGTCATGTCTCTGATGGTTGCAGGCAAAGATAACAACTTTGGTGGGGTTGAACCTAAAACTATTTACTGTTACGTTTTCATAGTTCTGAAATGACAGTTCGATTTCTCCAAATAATATCACCTAGCCCTGCATAAAAATCTTCCCGAGCCCTGATCCTATGTAAACATTAGCAAAATATCAACTTCGTTCCTTGACTTATTTGGATATGGATTGAAACATGTCCACTTGCGTCAATATGGATCTACCATACCAGCCCGTTTGTGAGGTACTATCCTTGCCTTTCGCTTTGCCAAATACAGAACTTTGAAAAGCTGTGGAATGCAGGATTTATCTTAAAGTTTTTCATACATATCTTGCACAATTTTCCTACACAGTCACTTAGATTCTTTTGATCGATCTGTCATGCTAGGGGGCTTGGGACGCACTGTCTTTAATAACTGTACACATAAAGACAGATAGACACATGCTGTATCAATAAGGTCCAGAAGAACTGGACTTGGAAAGCTCTAGACATCTGCCACATGCATTCAGCAAGTCCCGCCGACTTGCAACTTATGCTTTTATACTTTTACCATTTATAATACAATAATATTGGCTTTTTTGTTGAAAAATACGTTCATTTCTTAGTCAAATTTTTTTTTGTGATTTTGTTAGGATCTATATCATAGATAAGTATGGACTGATGGACTCTATGGTAAGGTCTTTATAAATTTTGAACGATTCAATCGACTCGATGTTGGCTGTATTTGGACACTAAGTCCTTTTGCTAAATGTAGACATTGTACTTTCAGGCCACTGAATAAAAGGGTTTGCAAGGTTTTTGGGTGTCTATAGTCAATAGTATATATATTTAGTAGTTGATCCTTCTTCAAGCCGACATCTTAGAAGTGTCCATAAGCTGAGAAAATCCTATATCATTCAGAGGGATTCAAAGCCTTGGTGAAGCTGAAAAAAATTGGTGCCAGTGTTCTGAATTTCAATAAGTACCAATTAGTGGTTCAGATTTACAGAATTTGAAAAAAAAATCGTATACTTTTGAAAAGCCTCTTTTCAAGGATTACTTTCTCTTTGACTTGCTTCGTCGTTGCCATTCATTTAAATGCGTCATGCTGACTGATGCTGGGGTTTTAACTGGGAGGTAGCAGTAGCGAAGTAAAAGAGAGGAAATTCTCCAAATTGAATTGAAGTTTGAAGAGATTCACAGCAAAAGCTTGTTGGTTGTAATAGTTGTAAGGGTCTGTACTGTTATTGCTCAAATGCACGTAAGTAATACAGAAACTTTAAGAGATAACATAATTTCTCCTTTGCAGTCAACAAAGGAGAACGTGAAATATTCAAAAAGTAGCTTTTTCTAATGGCACTTAATAATGATTTTAAATGTTTCAAGGTTCTTAACTTTGCGAAAGTAGCTTTGGAGTTACAATTTTGTACTATTAGGTTATTTAATGGCGTAAGTGCTTTTAGGTTAAATTCTAAGAAATACAGGGTGAGTCAAAATTATATTCCTAAATTATTGTTTATGCTTTAGCTACGTTTAATTTAATGTCAAATACTTAACTCATCAAATTAACAAAGTCTCGCAGAGACATATTAATCCGATTTGACATGGGAACCTTTGCTTAGAAAATGAAAACCAGCATGGCTTAAATCATGAATAATAATTTATACTGCCTTTCTCGTCCCAATTTGCAAGGAATTAGACTATTCCAATAAACTTAAGTACACTACTGTTTTTTTTCATAATGCAATCTAATAGAGTATATAATTAATGCATGCCCAAATTTAATTGATGTTTATTTATCCTTCGGAACAACTGCAACAGAAAGCACGAAAAACAAGGAAAGCTCCTTGAAAAAGAAGTTGATATTAACTTGCCTACTTTCTTGACAGTGGACACGAAATGAAGACCCGAGAGAGCATTTACGTCAGTTGGGTGCTAAATCGTCAATGATAAGACATCCTTGAAAGGGACTACAAGAACTCCAACGCAGGCCAAGTCTCTAATCTGGGTTAAATAAATCCCTTTAGAAAGAAAAAATGCAAGCCTTTTTCTCAAAGAATACATAATAAACCCAGAAGAGAGTCTGTACCATAACCATCGGTTTCATCTTTTTAGTTTTTGTGATGAAATTTTGAAACTTAATTACTCCATGCCAAGTATACAGACATACACGTTTTCAATGTGATCTTTCAAACTGTTTACAAGATATTTTATCCCATAACACTGGCATAACTACTTCAACTGTTTATGCAAATACAAATGCTTTCCTTACCAATGAGCCAAATTACAATTTGAATGCTAATTTCATTTCTTACAGTTTAGCTAGTATAATTTTAACATAATTGAAATCTGAAATGCGTTTAATAGATTAAGAAAGTTTTGCACTTATGTATGGAAACACAAGGATAAGCAGAGATTGGTATATAATCTCACCCAATTGTATACAAAGACTTATCTTTACTGCAGGGCCGGAACCTACTTGAAGATGATACCCGGAATCACCATGAGGCATTGTAAGCAAAGGCTTGAATTATCTCTATGAACTCTGTACGCTTTACTTCCCCCCTTGAGGCAAACCAATAAGTACTTAGTTTCAGAAAACATTAAAACACGAGCGGGTTTCAGTGGGTGTCTTTCCGTACCAGGCTGCAAAGCTCAGTTTCAAGGATACGCCTCATAACCGTCATAGAAAGAGATCGGTATTTGAAATAATGCATTTAGAAACGGAAATGGAATTTATCTACGGGAACAAAACCAACAGTACTGGTAACTTATAAAGTTTCCCCGAGGCGGGTGAGTTCCACATATTATTGCCTAATAAAAGTCTCTAGATTTTTATTTCCCTTCTTCTCTCGAAGTAAAAATGTTATTAGAACCAGCAGCAGATAGACTGAAAGACATGAGAATCGAGAGTTCACATTGAAGACAACGTTTCAGTTAAATTGAAGAGACTTGAAAATACCCCGGAGCGATGTAAAATCTACAGATTTAACCCCTTCCGGCTCCACCTGCCCCTTAATAAATGCCGGACAAGAATTGGGATTTTATCCGATCTATCGTACCAACGCCGATTTTTATTCATTCTTTGTAAGTTCCACCTCCACCTAAAGCCAAAGGAGTCCAAAAAGGCTCAAGAGACATTCTAAGTGAAAGCAATAACCATAAAAATGTAAACATCCGAACAATGTGGCCACGTATAGCTCCCCGTTTATCTTGAATCGTACGTTTTATTAGATCTAAGTCTTGTTTACCCTTAAGTTGGCGAAAGATGTTTGGATAGTCGATTATTCTCGGTATGTATCTCCAGTCTGAAGTTCGCATTTGGATGGTCGTGAATTATGGAGAATCCCTCCCTTTGATTTGATAATAACGCTTAATTGTAATACAACAAGGAGAGAAGAATAGATTAAAGGAGTGAATATACGCAACAGAACACTATCATAACAGAGTACAATCATCATACGCTTTGTCGGCTTTAATCCACTACTTAGTTTGCCAACTGGCAGAAACTCTTGGGCTATAACCGCATTTCTAAGCAACTTGACAAGTGTAATATATTACTCGTAAGAAAGCATAAACTAGAGCCACTACCAACTACATGTTTTCCGTACATAAGATGATATCACAGAGTTCTTGGAGAAACCACACCATGTAATCATATCTACAATAAAAGCTAATGGTGAAAGAAAGGAGTGAAAGTTGTGAATAAAGTGTGGCTGTTGACACACTTGTAGGAATCTGCGTCCACATTTCTACCCATCTATATACGTTGATAGTTGGAGTAGTGGCCAACCTACTCCTACTACTTGTTCATCTTCTGGTTTCTAGTGCTACTTTGGAAATCCCTTGGCTTTCCAAAGTTTGTTGTCTCAGGAGTGAAAGGCTAGATATGAGACTTTCACTTGAGTAACCATTTAAAGCTGAGTCAGTGAAAGCAACGAAACCCTTGCACATTTAAGTACAGGAGCTTAAGAGACTATATAACTGAGAGACAGCCGCTGGGAGAAGGACGATTGACTGAAACTGACATTTCTTACTCGATGTAATTTACCAAAGGCTTCCAGCTTGGGATATTCCTTCCTAGAATGCATATACTTCTTGTCGTACTGGACTTAGTTGGTAGCTCTCAAGTACTAAGTGGTGAATGGAAGATAAGTGCCTTCATACATAAAGTTTCGACACCCCGACACGTTTCAAGAATAAGGACCACATCTGACAGCCAGATAATGCTCCCTCAAACCATCCGAATTATTACTGAGCTTTAATATCATTATGGAACTGTTTACCTAATATACTGATTTGCCATTCTTTGACAGTAATATTTACTTGCGGATTATGCTCTGTAAAGGAGAAGGTGCGAACCTTGGGAATACTTGGGAGCTTGATGAATTACCACTGAAAGTTTGCGGTCATGTCTCCTTGTCACTGTCAGGTCTGTCAATAGTGCAAATTTATGCCTTAGCAATGAATATGCACTTCAAAAGCATGACTGTAGAGTCTACATCTTTCCAAGGTTAATAAAATACAAAAAGTAGTCCGACAAACTTGGTAAAATAATTCATGCCACGAGTCGTAAATTTTATAGTAGTAAAGTGCATTAGAGAAACTCATCCAATTTCCTCTGCTTTCTCCAATTTTGAGAAGCATAACTTATCACAATCTTCATACAACAGAGTTTGGAAAATTGAGCCCAGTTCTAACGGGTTAGTTGAACGGAATGGTCATATAATGTTTATCTAATTTCAGTAATTTCAATTCCCTAACTACGTTCATATTTAATCTGTAACTTGCGTGTGAAAGCTCGGATGCCAATCGTGGGTGGCAGAAATTCATAATTGAAGGTAAAGGACACCGAGAGTCTGGGTGAAGAATCCCTCCAGTTCATTCACGACGATATGATGTGCTACGACTGTTTGTAATCAATGGTGCGATATTAAAACGAGTAAAGTAATGAGTAAGACGAAAGTTTGTTTAATATAATGATATTTTTGTACATTATTTTGTGTTCGTGTTAATGCGGCCGATTTATGAACATTAAATCATTTCAACAACTTCCACCGATGACAATTTGCATACGATTTGTTTTATAAATCAAAAATCTTTTGTTTAAAAATATAAAATTCAAATCATGTCAGTCATGTCATAAGTTTGTAATTTAATTTAGAGTGTTTTACCACTAGACCCCTACAATGTGGGTAGAGTACGCAAATTCAAGTGTCGTAACATTTTAAAATATGATTTACCAACTTTTCAATCTGAATAAATCTTTCAGAGTATTTAGAATTTGAAATCGGAACAGATTATAAACGATTGTTTAGCATTAGCTAGATAAAACTAACTCAAGTACAGAATATTCCCACAGCTTTATTGGAACAACACCATCACCATCATAAAGCATAATAACTTGTCGTTATTTATTTTAGCTCTTACTAATAAAAGAGAACAAGAACCTACAAATCAAGCTACTTATAAAGTTTACACTTTACAGCACAGTTCACTACTACTCGCCATCTCATTCACTTCCAAGCAACGTAGAAAATAACTTTAGACAATATTTGACTCATGCCGATATGGTTCGTTGAAACTGAACTATTATAATAGTTCCAACCCCAATAATTATTTTCTCTATCTTCCACAGAAATATTTTACAACTTTATTTTGACAGGTTTTATACTATACTCTTACCCTAAGCTTAGAGACGTCATTCCGTCTGGAATACATTGACGATGAGGTCCGCTCAAGCCGACCCATAGAAATAAAACCACAACGTCCTTCAAAACCCAGAATTACACACTACTGAGACTGACAGATGTTGGACACCAAGATGAAACGGGGGAGTTTGGTACATTAAATTATAAACAGGGATCAGAAATATTATATTAGCATAAAGGTAGCCTACCTTACTTACACAAAGGTTGTTAAATCGAGAAGAAAACCTTTACCTATCGTTACTTCATATAGTTAAATAATTTAAAATATTCATCTAATTTTCTAGAAATCTTGTCTAATGTAAAACCTGAAATTGCGATATCTCTTCAACGCTACAACTTCAAACGACACAAACTTTCACTGATAACATCCCAGTGATCCCTTAAATGTAGGATATCAATCCATCACTGCAGTTTAACATATACGCTGGGCGAATTACTCCAAACTCTTCAGATTTTTACTTCATGCCGAGCCAAACATGAAGTTGCTGTTTTATAACCTTAACCTAACTCATAGCAAATTATAGTATATAATCCGAGGTATATAGATTCAACATGTAAAAGATAGGCTAAAATCAAAAAAAGTTTTTCAAGTTTAAATTCAAAACCAGAGTTTAACTCAGAAAACATCGTGCACAGATTTTAAACATTTTTGACCAGTTTAAAAACTACGTAAGGTAAGTTAAAAACTAATTAGAATATTTCTATGTGCAAGCTTAAATGATTTTCAGTAACTACTGTTCCAAACATATTATACAGTAATGATTTAATCTGCTTTTTGAGGGGATACCGTTGAATTCTCAGTAGAAGCAGAGTTGTT
The DNA here is from genome assembly GCA_034694785.1 of Agrenia bidenticulata. Lineage (NCBI taxonomy): Eukaryota > Metazoa > Arthropoda > Collembola > Entomobryomorpha > Isotomidae > Agrenia > Agrenia bidenticulata. Next base: position 9,024 of record JAQFYM010004875.1, read on the forward strand.
TTGAGGAATCGAAGAGACAGGAGCAGCAATTACCGGGCTTTGGCTTTTAACTTCCTTTGCACCGTCGATCACTGGAGCCTTTTTCTCAGGAGTTGCGTTCACCACAACAGGTGTGGGTGCAGCAGCAGTTATAGGTGCATCTTTTTTAGCAGGCGATTCTTCCTTCTTATCTTCTTTCTTGGATTCAGACACTACCGGAGAAGCAGACTTCACAGGTGCCGTGGAAGCAGACTTCACAGGAGCTGGGGAAGCAGACTTCGCAGGTGCCGGAGAAGCAGACTTCACGGGTGCTGGGGAAGCGGACTTCACTGTTGCAGGGGAAGCGGACTTCACGGGTGCTGGATCTTGCTTCTTCTCGAGTGTTGGTGCTGGGGTGGGTTCTTTGGTTGGAGTTGGTACTTTAACTTCCTCCTTCTTAGGAGCTTCAGGTTTGGCTTCTTCCACCTAAGATATAGATAACGTGCATGATGAATCTCAATTCTTTCAATCAATTACAAAACCTATCCTAAAATTATTTAATTATGTACCTTGGGCTCAGCGCTCACATCATTACTCTTTTTTTCTTCGAGTTTCTTAAGAGTTCCAGATCCCACTATAGGGCTAGCTTTAGCTTCAACTTTTTCTGTTGTATCTACTTGGAGCTTGTCCTTAGATTTTGGCACCACTGCATCCGTAGTGTCCATCTTCTCATCAGAATCAGCCTCAGTTGGCTCTTCTTCTTCCTTTTCGTGTGATTCAGCATCACCATTATTTTCGGTTGCTTCTGCCTCTGCATCACTCTTCTTTCTTCGACCACGTCCCCCACGGCCACGCCCTTTTGCAGCAGGTGGTGGTGTTGGTGCTGGTTTTTTCTTTTCAGTGGAATTAGGAGTTGCATTAGCAGATGAGCCAGAACGACGTTCTCTCTTAACTGGAGGGGGAGTTATAGGAGGTGGTGCTCCTCTTGTCGATGATCTAGTTCGTCTTCTACCTTCAACTTCAGGACCATCCTCTGTGTGCCCCATTTCCTAAAATAAAATTCATTTATACATGAAACATAACAATAACAAACAATTACAAACTTGCAGCTTGAGTAAAAAATTTATAATCTCACCTTCAATAATGCTTCGCCTTCTTGCACGTCTTTCATTATTCGCGATACTTTCGGCCTACCGGCACTGCCCCGTCGTTTTTTAGAATTTCCGCTTGTATTATCTGCTGCTGTATCACCGTCCTAAAATACAAATATATTTAATTTTATAGTAATTTCCAGTTGTTAATTTAGTCAATTGAACCTACTTTTCCTACAAGGCCTTCAATTTGATTGACTACTTTACACAGACTAAAAAAAATATCTCAATTTCACTAGCAACTTTACAAAGATTCACTCCAGTCCAATCAATTCTAAAAGAAGGAGTACACCAACACTCTTTAGTAAACAAATCCGCAATCTTCACCTACTAATTCATGAGCCATGTCTACTATTGTCTAAAACCCCTAACCACCCGATTCCTTCCATGAAAGAAATATAGATTTTGGATTTGCAAAACACAAGTTGAATTTGTAAAAAAATTATAGTTTGAAACCCTTTTACCATTCCAACTTGTTTAATTCCTTAGTCAAGCTTCACGAATTGGAACGATTGCAAAGTGAAATTTAGATCCGCAAAACTATAAATCCACTTGAATGTTTATTGAAGTTTATTCCATATTATTAGCTGTGGTTGTTTGTGTGATTTACCGGGGCGGGAATAGGCACATGATATGTGTGAACTTGATTTTACAGGGAAAAGACGCGGAAGAGCCACCAGCCTTTGGAAATTTTGGAAAACTGAGCCGGATAACCCAGGAGTGAAAACTAGCCCACAAGTCAACAGCTTTGGCTTAAAACAAAACGGGAAGGATAAAAGGTAGAGAGAGAGGTAAAACGCATGCATGCGCCATGATGATGCTCCCTCATTTGCATCCTACTATTTCCCCCCGATAAAAAATTTATTCCACTTTATACAATTTCGAACACAAAAGGAGAAAGCTGATGTTTTAAAATTTCCACCAGACAAAATAAAATAGTCAAAATTTCCCTTCCCTCCGGACTATTTCCCAACTCCTAGGGGATGAACCCAATGATGAGAAGAGCGGGATGAAAATGAGAAATGGCACTGACGAGCCTAGATGTTATTGTTGCCGACCCCCTATGCCTCTTAAAAATATTTTCGGAGAGGCAGTCAAGAGTAAGAATAAATTGTAATTAACGGATTAAACTCCCATTTACCTGTTCGAGAGTTGGAGGAGCGGGTTCGGAATTCTTTTCCACTTTAGAATCTGACATTTTGAGGAAATTTAAGCCCGGAAAAAAATACGTACTTTGGTAGTGAAGCAGAAGGGGAATTCACAAGACAACTGAAGAGAGGGAGAGTAGAGAGAGGAGAGGAGGCTTGTCCTCTTCAGGTTGGCTTCTTTACTCAAACCCCCGCCAACTTTCAATTCCACTTTTTACTCTCCCGGCACAACACAACACCTCCACACACACACACGACCTACCGGCTTCTTAACACGGAAAATATATCACCTTTACAAAGTTTATTCACCTCTTCCCCATGCTACACACGGAGGTGATTCAAAACGATTCCTTTAATCTAATCTCTTTCAATACACACGAGTATCGAGTAGAGAAGATTAAAGCAAGTCCAGAGGAGGTTTGTCCTACAGATTGCTTTCAGAGATGAGCTTGTCTCACCTGTACTTAAGCCACACTTACACACGGTACATTCCTTGTTCAAAAGGCTGTAGAAGTGTAGATCATTAGATTGGTGATTGGCTTATTTTGGCTTATGGGCTAGGTAATAAGCTAAGCCTTGTGGATTAATGATATTTACTGCGAAAAAGTGCATTTTCTGAGTATTAGCTAGAAGGGAGTTTATGGATTTGAAATAGGTTGTGGGTTGGGATTGTTGGGAGTCTTAGAAGTACGGCATGGAAATGAGTATGATAAGCCGCGGTGATGTCAGATATTGGGGTTGTGGATTTTATGAATAAAAAGATGGTTGTAGCTTGTAGGTAGCCCATCATCATCCGTTATCCCAAGACACAAGATACATGCAATGATACAGCCATACTTTATCCAATAGTGCTAGAGATACTTGACTAAACTGACTTGATCCTGTATTCCAGGGTTGAATAAGTGATCAAGAAAATATGTGGATTTTTCACCGTGCCCCATAAGAATTCTTACTTCCATTTTAGAATGAGATTGGGCTCACTTCAATGGGATTTCGATCAAAATCAGTGTTTATTGATTACATTTATTTTTATAAAATTCAATAGTTTCATTTAGTGAGACATCAGAGTTTGTAGTAACCTAGACTCAAAAACTTCATGGAAAATTGATTATTTTTGCAACAAGATCACATTAAATTTTTAATTAATCCATTTTACAATCAATGTTGGACTCTTATGGATGCATGAAATTAGGGATAACCGATTATCTGTATTCGCTAAATTGATTTCTACCCAGAACCTGAAAAGATTTTATTATGGTTCTTCTCTTCACACTCTCATGCATAGTAGTTATATAATTTTAGGCATAAACTGGAGTAGAGTAATTATTTTTAAGTTTAAATATTTTAAGATTCGTAAGTTGCACACGTATCGACGAAAAAAGTATTGAAGAAATAGAAAGGCACGAGGAGAAAGTAACACTGGACTGCTAAGCAGAAGAAGAAATGTACTAACAAGAGAAAACTAGGGAAATGTGAGACAAAAGGAAAGGATATGAAAAACTTGAAGAAAGTCTGGATTTATTTTTGAACATCAAACTCTAATTTTTAGCTGTTAGCTCTGCAATAATTTCTATTATTTTAAGACAATCAGGAAGAATAGACTCGAACGTAGTCAATAATGAATGATGAGTTTTGCCAAGAAGGAAACCAGTCGCTTCGGCTGCTCCAAAATTCCTTGTATGCCTAAAGTAGTAAAAAAAAGTTTTAAAGTATTTAAATTAAAATCTTCACCACGGTTTTTTAAAAAATATTGTTTTCGTCTGAAGGTTAAAATTTATATTTCAGTTACCGTAGTAGAGAGATCAGACCAAGGCTTTATAAACGGTCCGGCGGAATCATCGGGGAAGAAGCCATTGGTTCCTCCCACCGCTAAATTGATGGCCAAGTAGAACTAAATGAAAAGAAGGTTTTACTTCTTGAGCTCTGTATCATCTTCGCTACGTGCATCAATTAAACAAAACCTTTTGGTCAAACGGTGCCATCTTTATATTTTCTGAATCCATCCAAGGGTTGCTGTAACGATTTTCGAACTGTCCGATTTCCCAAAACCCTTGCTCAGATGGCTCAATTTTTCCAGTTTCATTTCCATCGATGCTAAATCTTATAAAGTCTATGAATTGGTAACAAAAGTAATTTAAGATTTTTAGTTTTAAGATAAATCTGAGGACTAAGCTAAACAAATTCACCTTCAGTCCACTCAAGCTCGTAAACATGAAAGTCGTCATCGAATCCAATTTCCGACATAGTTTTAAATTCTGCTTTGTCTTTTCCATTAAGTGGGAAAAATGGACCAAAATCAAGACTCGAGGAAACTTGATTAACTCCAATAAGTTCCCCTTGAGAATTTTCTAAATCTTTATTTCCTCTAGATTCAACCATATGAATTTCTCCAGATGCTGGCCACCGGCCGTAATTATATTTGAAGGGCAAAAGACTAATTCCTGCGGGTGGGTAATAATTAAAGAAATGTTATCAAGCTTAATCACAGATAGACCAGATATAATAAGTTTCCCATGAATTACCCGGGCGAAGCCAGTCTCCACTTGGAAGTTTTGCTCTGATTTCCACCCTTCCATATTTAAAAGCAAATGAATAAGCAGTTTGTATTTTTGCTGACATAATGGGATTGAGGATATTGGTAGAAGTGCCCCTCTTTTCACAACCCTCTGCCCACGCATTAGTGCATCTGAAATAATTTTAGTAACAATAAAATCCACTGTTTTAACTTGGAAGTACTAACGATGAGAATAGACAAAAAATGTCTAAAAATTTTCAATCAATTACTGATCGGCAGGACTTCCTCCATGTAAGCTCAAGAGTCCACTGGATAAGAAGTTTTCACCATAAGTATCTGCCGTCAAGGTTGGTCTTAAATGTAGCATTCCATTCCTGACAAAACTATTTGAACGGTTATTGACGTAAATCTGGAACTCCCAGTTCTATAAAAAGGGTCATGTACATCTAATCTTCAAGGCTTATTCTTCAATTAATGGTAATAAAAAAAACTCACAGGTGCAACTTCATATAGCCCGAGCCAGGTTGATAAAAAAATTCAAGCTTCTAAGCCAATTTATGAAAATCGGTGGGGGTACCCCCATAGGGTCACTCTAGTATTAGAGTT
>JAQFYM010004876.1:0-14400 GCA_034694785.1 Agrenia bidenticulata
CTCTTGTGGACCATGTTCGTTAAATGAATCTACACTTGGGATCTTTGCCTACGCCTTTGCTGTTGAGGTACTGGGTTTTTGTTCTGATTACAATTATCTGGTGGATTATTTTCGGGCATTTATAAGGGTAAGAAAAAAGAAAAAAGCAATTATAAATTCTTAATAAGAAATCTTAATAAGATCTTATTAAGATTCTTAACAAGACGGGTCCCTATGCAAAATAGTATAATTTTTACGAAAAGAATATAATGGATGATTTCTCGGCAAATCCAACAATAATATTTTAAATCGGAATCTGCACAAGTAAATACACACTTGTAGTTTAATGGGTAAACCCGAACTCGTCTATGGACAAGTTCAGTAAAACTCGTCCAGGTGTTATAAAATAAATAAATGGGGCCGTAACTCGTCAAATGGAAGATAACTTTTAGGCGTAAAATTACATGATTAATAATAAACAAGGGTTAGGGAACGGGTATAGCAATGGGGATAGGGTAAGGGTATAGTAACGGCTAGGGTTGTATTAATAAAATCTTTTTTGATTTTTTTTTCTTTAGACGTGAAACAATAATCGGAATATATTATAAAGCCATATTTATTTTTTTATAACTAAAAGGAGGGTTATTCCTGTCTATAAGTTCCCCCTCTCTTTTTTGAGTTTTCCTCTTATTTAATTATTTACCACTCCTGGACGAGTTCACGTCCAGCCAGTTTAAAAACACGTCAATATTTTTTCAAAGTGAAATATAATAGTAAGTACACGAGTATTATTCGAATATTGCTTCTGACTGGTCATAAAAACTGAATGGATATATAAAACAAGCTATTTAATGGTAAATAAGGCGAAGACATATTGAAAAAGTTTTTTTTTTTTTTTTAATATATATCAGACAAATTAACAAAGAAAAACATAATAATTACGCAAAGGGAAACTAAAACTTGCCATAAATTTGTTTTATTCTTTTTTTTGTCTATTTTTTGTTCGTTTAGTTTGATATTTTTTTACTATAAATTCAATTATCTTTGCTATTATGTCTTCGATTTATTTGCTGTATATGATGGCTTATTGTTTTATTACCATTAAGTTTATTTGACCAGGCAGAAGCAAACATGTACATACTACTCATTTATTTACTATTATATTCTTACTTTAAAAAAATAAAAAATATTTAAAGTGTGTATTTTCTTGTAAAGATTCCCGGTTTAAAATATTATTGTTGGATTTTTAGTTAAATCATCCATAATATAATCTTTTACAAAAAATTATACTATTTTACATAATAATATTGCAATTTCTAATGAAGAAATCACGCACATCTGTACTTTTTTATGTGTGTATCTATTGTGTAAAATTGAAAACAAAAATAGACAACAAGACTAGATTTTTAGTCTTTACGGTATATTTTTCATGTTTTTGTTGTTTATGTTGTTTATTTTGTTATGCTGTGTATAGTTCCATTTTATTTGTTCTCCTTCTCTTGAAAATGTGACAGATTTGATTTGACACAATTTGGAGAAGAAAGGAACAGAAAAACTAAAACATAGGAAAACGAAAATAAATAACTGAGTAAGCAAAAGTAAAATTTTTGAGCTGGTGTTATTTTTTTATTATTTTTAATTTCTAAAGATATTTTTTTTTTTTCATGCCCCAATTTAAGAAAGTGTTTTTTCCACGGGGAGTGTTTTTTATATACAAATCCCGCCCCCTTGAACTCACAGCAAAAAAATTTTTAAAAGGGGGAGGGGGTGCTGCAGCTCCTTCAAGCCCCCCCCCATAATAGTCCACGGTGTATCATTTTAATAAGACAAACAATAGTAGTAAGTAAAACAGGTTTTTTTGATATAAAATACATTTTTAAAAGTACAAAAAAAAATTTAAATAAATATCATGTTTTGCATGTAGTTTATTTGTTATGCAAAAAACTATAAAACATATTTTTAGGTCTTTAATCACCCTTAAAAATATTAAACTAATTTGTAATGACAAAATAGGTTGCATGTTTAGCGCGTAGCGAGAGAAGGGGCAGTGGGGCACGTGCCCTATCCCTAGAAAAAAACGTATAGCCTGAACATAAGGGGGTGGTTTTTGTTTATGAATATATTTTTTAATTTAAAAAATCTTAAATTAAAAATTGTTAAAATTAAAATTTTGAAAAAAAGACAATTAAGATTTTTGCCGATTTAAATCTTGTTTTTATGCCATATTTTGTAAAAAAACACTGACTAGCCCTAGTCAAAAAAACATCCTGGCTACGCCACTGTGTATAGGTGACATCTATATTTATTTACGTGATTACCATACGGTTATATTGGTTGGTGTGTGTTTGTGTGCGTTTTTATAGTTTTTTATGTTTATTTATTTTTGCACTAGAGTTTTTCAAATATTTAATTATGGATAGATTACAATTTTTGACAAGCAGCGTAAATAAGCAGAAAATATTATAAAGTAAAAAAATTGTATTTAATATATTAACTAGTATAAAATAAGACTTTTTAGTAAAAACAAATTAAGAACTTGTATGACACTTTTTTTTTTAATAAGTGTTAAAAATTTTCCACTCAAAATTTATATAAAAAAATTTTAGCTATTTTTACAATAGTAAATCTTGTTTTGATACCAACAATATTGTATTGAACATGCAATCAACTTAAATTATGCGTTGTTTATAAAACTCAGGATCATGTATATCAATGTTTTATTGCATTATTAAACCTTGTTTCCTAAGCCTTTTATTACTTTTCTTATAATTTTTTATATATCTTTGTTGGCTATCAGTGATGACGTATAAGGTATTGAATATTTTGGATATTGTTTTAAACTTGTGATATATATGGGACATTTTAAAAGTGTAATAGAAACATGCTGAAAACACAGTTTACAACAAAAAATCAGAATAGTGAAATAAGAAGAAAAACATGACATGTAATAGATGATTCCACCACATTTTTATGCAAGTTCTGGATTTTTTTCTTATCCGCAAAATTTAATTTTATTCGCTAAACAAGAAAAATATGATTTTTTATCATGATTTTTTGCAGCATTTTTTTACACAAAAAAATAATATTTCTGTATTTTGCCATGGGGCATCTTTTTAGTTATGTCACTTTTGCGTAAAATGGTTTTAAACGGAAAAGTTTTTCTAGAATTACAGGTTTTTGTCTACACGAAGATATTAAAAAAAAATGATGTTACAGGTTTTCAATTTTACATTGCCATTTTTTTTGGACAAATTTTACATGTATTGAATTCCCCCGATTGAAAAAATTAAAAAGTGCAAACCACAAAATATTTATTGTTGTAATAAACTACGTGTCATAAGCCACTCAAAACGGTAACAGTTGTTGTTGTACATCTTAATGTTTTATATTATTGTTAAATATTAAAAACACCTTTGCTAGGATTTTTAGTATTTTCGTAACAAAATAAATGTCTTACAATGTAAAATATAAAAAATTTACTTTTTTGACTTATAAGGTGTATCAGTATAGGAATTATAACAATATAAATTTTAGGGATTGTTTATTACATCATAGCTTTATACAATACAAATACAAAAATATATTACATTGTATTAAATAATACTTTTAAGTAATTTTTTTATTTAACGGCGCATTTAAAATAAAATCCAGTACAAAACGTAGTATATATGGCAGTTAAAAAAATTATTTTTAGCTTCAAAAATTTTTAATAAATTTTTAAAATGTAATTATTGCAACTGTTATTTATAATAAACAAATATAATAATCGTCACTGTAAATTAAAGTTTTATTACCATTGACGATTAGCAAGAAAACTGGCGAAAAATCGCTTATGATTTTTTTTTTTATTTTTACAGTTTATAAAAAAAACTTTAAACGAAAGATAAAGCTAAAAACATTGAAAAAGATATGTTAAGTATACAGCGGATCATGTAAATATTACTTGAATTAAAATTTTGACTACAAAAATAGCTATACGCAAATAATAATATTTATTAAAAGTGCTTTGCATTTGCATTTAATTTTATAAATCGTGATTTTTTTTTGTTTCCGCCAATTTATATTCTTAAGAACTTTTTTTGTCTCCGCGTCTAACGCATTATATTGTAAAAGAATTCACAAAAACAATGCCGTCAATACTTTATGTGATATATGTGAAACATTTATAATAAGTTTTGTGTATCGCATGAATATTAAACACCAGCTGTAGAATTATGTATGGCCTTTTACCAATTTTTGAACTAGATATTGCAGAGTTTTTGTTTAAGCAATTATATAAAAATATATGTTTAAATGTTTAGGGTTTATACGACAAACATGTAGCGCCAGTCAAATCTAAACTTTAATACTGACATTAAAAATATGCAGATTAGAGAGCAGGATTTGTTGTAACGTATATTTGCCATTGACACTGCCCCAAAGCTTTTTGTTTTACAATTAGAAAAAAGTAAATAAAGAAAACAAGATTTAGATTATACGCTTTTTTTTGTCCTTAGCCGCTCGAGGTAAGCCTCAAAGTCTACAGGTTCAATATTAAAGAATTTAAAATTTTGTTTGCGAAATGTTTCTTTATCTGATATAAATATTTTTTAAGTTATCTTGCGCGGTATAAAAATTTTTAAAAGCGTTATATACGTATAACACATTATAAAAAAAATCAGATATTATTCAGTTGTATATAGGGGTTGAAATCGAATAATTTGTATTTGGTAAAAAGGGTGTATTCGGTCAGTTTTGAAAATATTCGATATTCGTTCTGTAGACAAAAAAATAGGAATAAATATTCGTATTGTTTTAAATTGTTAGATTTCTAGTTTTTACTCGTGTATAAAAAATTATGTTTGTTATTAGACAGGTACTGCTATTATGACAACTAAGGACGGAAGTTTGTGTTATTTAGATTGTTATATACACTTTAAAAAAATTTAACGGTTTTATTATTATATACAATTTAGTTTAGCCGCGCTGATAAGAATTTTTATTGCGTAACAAGTATAAATAAAGAATAAAAATATTAATAATATGGTAAGCACATTTCTCTTTTGTACTCATATAAATAATATACAGAAAAAAAAAACAAAGCTGTTTTATATGCAAAACGCGAATCTATACATTTTTTTTTTACAACGATTTAGATATCTTTTATGACATAAAATCAAGTAATACCACCATCCATTACAACCGAACAGACGGTTATCATAAGGTACAGAATTAATAATATTACATTGAGTATTTGCTTAATTGCATATTTTACAGATGTAGTTTACCTAAAAGGTTCCTTTTATCTTTCAAGTATTGTTATTTTGTGCAGTCTGCATTTAAATTGTAATTTTATAACCATTAAAGGCCTACTGGTACCCTTTTCATGTTAAATTTTTTATTGTTTTCAAATGTAATACTTAGGGCGTGTCTCTTTCGCAAAAGAAATATTTCTTTCTTGGAAATATTTTTTTCCAAGAAACATATTTCTTTTTTTCAGCTCAAAAAAAGAGGGTCAAATAAGAAAAAACTCAACACATATTTCTAATTTGACCCCTATTTTAAGGGGCGAAAAAAAGAAATATGTTTCTTGGGAAGAGGAATTTCTTTTGCACAAGAAACACGCCCATAGATTTCCTTATCTAAAAATTATATATACCTTTTTTTATTACTTTAGTAGACATTTTTTTAAATGCATTTTTTTTGGCATAACGAATATAAAAACATATAAAACGAATATGTATTCGGTTGTTGTTTTTTTTCAGTTTTATTCTTTTTTTGGTTTTTTTGCTAAAGTGTTAGTTTTGCAAACTCTAGTTGTATATTTTTTTATACTTTTTGTCATAAAGTGCAAGTATTTTTTGTTAGTCATGTATGCAATAAATATAAAAATTAACTACATTAATTTATATATTTTGCTCATAATTACAGCTTTAAGAATATATAACCAGGTAAAAAGGTCATAACGACTCTTTTAATTTTATTATTTGTTAAAAAAACTGGTTTTTCACCCCAAATGAAAAATTAAAAACAAAACGAGTGAAATGGGAATAGTGTTCGAGCCTCAGACTCTATATTTCTAATCAACGATAGAAGATAATAAGACACAACTACTTATTTTTAAAATATATTAATCAATTGGGTAGATTATTATTTTTAAAAGGAAATTAATTTTATATAAAGAGAACATTTAAAATATCTTTCTTGTTTGCAAACGACAAACCCAACATTCTGACGGGTAGGAGCAGGGGATTACCATGATTCCTCGTGGGCTAACCCACATTAAAGAAGCTGTGGTAAAAGACCTTGAGGAGGGTAAGGTAAGCCTGCATAAAAACAATATTACAGTGTGGCGTAAGACCGTGGGAAAGGCCAGGTGAGCCCTTTTTAACTAAATATTTGTTGTTTATCTTTATGAGACAAAGGACCCTGGGGGAGCCGGGTGAGCACTTCAGTAATACCAATCTAGACATTAATATTTATCTTACAGATGTGACAGGTATGGTAAACATGCCCCCGGAAGACAATGCATATGCACTCGGGGTTTATGAGGGGGATGTTGGAGTCTCAGACTAGACATTTCTGCAAAAAAGATAGAAGATAATAATAATATACTGATAATGTTTAAGATATATTAATCGTTTGTGTGGATTAATATCCTTAAAAGGAAATTTCTTTTAAATAAATAGAACCCTTCAAAAGTAATACCCTTTTAAGGATATTAATCTACCCAATTGATTAATATATCTTCTACATAACATAATGTTCTTATTATCTTCTATCTTTTATTAGAAATATGGAGTCTGTGACTCCAACAAATAGGAATATAATATGCCCTTTTTGTATAAAAAAAAGAGTTTGATCCGTATTTTGAAAACAAGTTAAAATTGAGTTTTACACTTACATGAAGTCCGTTTTTTTCTATAATACTACGGTATAAATTATTTATGGGGTAGATTGCTACAAATTACTACACAAACTAATTTTACAAAACGAGGCAGCGTGCTCTTACCTTTTATTGTCTTTACCTTATAAAAACGGATTTTTTGACGAACTTACAGTAAATCGTTTATTTTTAATCTCTTCTTGTTAATCTCGCATTCCATCGATTATTACACGGTAAGAACTTATAAAAAAACCTAAAAGAGAATACTGGACGATTTTATTACAAAACACTTTTGTTTTTGTTTTTCTAATTAAATTACAAATATGTGTTAACACAAGTTCCTTTTTGCTTTACGCACTGATGTCAACTTATATAAACAAAACGCAAAATAACCAAAAAATATCAAAAAAATGAATTTAATCTGATTTTTAAATATATCAACAAATCAACTAAGCGAATAAATTTTTAATGCAAGAAATTATATTTTAAACGAAAAACTTGATCTAGAAAGTCGATAGTTCGGACCAAAAAACTTTTCAGAGTATTTACAATGAGGTAGGCTTAATGAAGAAAATATCAAATATTTGGACAAAAAAAACTTGTGCTTTATATTTTTCTGGCATAAATACACAATTCATATTTTTGGGTTTATTTATGTTGTTTTTAATGGCAAAAATTTATAAGTACAAAGCAAAAAAATTTATTTAATGTTAAATATTTACTAGTGGGTTTTATCATTGTATATAATTATTTACGTAGTGCAAAATAAAACTGTAAAACAAAAATTATATAAAGTTTTATCAGCATATCTTATATTTAGTTACACATATTAATTGCTTTTAATTTTTTCTTGACTATTCATTTGGCTTTATAAAATAATATTTTGCATTTATTTGGTATAAATGAATTATGTGTATAAAAAAATGTATCTAACGAATTGGTAAGCATATCTTTGAATTTTGTCAAAGAACAATTTTTTATGATATAACCCCCTTAATAACTTAGAAATTTATCTTTCCATGCTTTTTTATATGAAATGAATATCGTATTCATACTCTTTTTGTTCTCTTATATCCTTAATATACATAAAATCAGAATACCTAATTGTCATAAATCATAGCAGGGTTTAGTTTCATCTTTAAGTTACTCGTAAAGTATAGAAAAAAAGGAGCAGCTTTTTGGAGGTAAACGGTGTCATTGTATCGCAAAATCCCATTCATAAAAATACACAAATGTTTAAATGTACTATACTTTAAAAAATATGTTTTTTGTGCAGGATAGTAGTTTCATAAATGCGCTACTAACCCCACATTAAAAAAAATACGCCATTAATTATTTGGCAACAGATTACGTTTTTATTTTTTTTTCGCTTTTTTACTTCATATTAAGCAGAAGATCCAATAATCTAGCTTCAATTTGCCCAAAAAACTCGTACATAAACCAAAAGAAATAGCCAGTTCTATTACACTATGCCAAGCGCGATATAAAGTAAAAATTCCCAAAAGAGGTATTTCTCTTTTGTACAATTTTACGCCCCATAAAATTAAATTCGGAATTTATCCGTATTGTTTTTTAAAATACGAATACTTGGAAATTTTTTTAAATAATTTTTTAATTTGTTAATATGATTTAAACAAGTTAATGACTACAACCATGCAAAAAAATATTTTTGTTAATCTTTTTTGAAAAAAAAACTACGCAAAAATTTTTATTCAATGATTCAAAAATTTTTTTATAAAACTATTTTAAATTTTTATGTCTTTAAATACATTTTTAATGCATTATATGCTGCTAGTAAAAAAATATATTCATATTTGCTCGCGAAGATCAATTCTGTTTACAAAACAAAAACAACAAAAAAGTTTTCTACTAAATTTTACCAATGAAAAAAATACATAAAAAAGTTTGTTTTACACTGCAAACTTGCAGTTAAAAAACAGGTTGCATTTAAGATGATTGCTAATTTGTGTATACAGCAGGAATTTACACACCTCTTATATTTTGTTCGTTTTTTTTGATTATGCAGTCATATTTATGTAAGCAAATTCACATGCCTTTGGTATAGATTACGAGCCATTATTTTTTTTTGTATAAAAACTGTAGTTATATTCTTGTTTTGCATAAAATCAGGTATATTGATTTTTTTTCAACAGCGTGTAATAATGAATGGAACCTAATATGTTTCAGAATTGCGATCTTGACATTCAAAAAGTGTTTTAAGGTCGAATTTAGAAATTTTTTTAGGGTTTATATTACAGTTACATTTAAGTGGCTTACGTTGCAGCGTGTACTTTATGTTGGAGTATTTTAACAAAAAAAAATTCTGCCGCGATAAAATATTTTTTAATGCACTTTATTAATGGCTTTTAACTAGGAATGGAAATTTCATGGCCATGCTTTTTGTGCATATTTTGAACATATTTTGTGATCTTCCATGCTCAAAATAAAAAGCAGAATACTAAAAGTGTAAATCATGTCTCATTAAAAACGATGAAAAAAGAATACTCTGTAATTATTTATAAAGTTTTACGTCAAGTTAGCATTTTTATTTAAAATTATCTCATACCAACGCAATTAATTTTTTTTTACCAAAAAGGCCTATTTGCGCATATTTTGCGACTTTGTTAGAAAAAATATAAATTTTTGTTAAATTTTCATTGATCTACTTAAAACTCTATAAACTGTACCCGTCATTTATATCAGCAGCTAAAACATGTCCATTAAAACGGTTCCTATTAAGGATGCACCGAATACAATATCCGGTCCGGTATCCGGCACATCCGGCTGCTAATAAGTCGTATTCGGCAATCGGTATTTTACCATAAAAGGGCTGAACATACAAGAAATTATATATTTTTGATTTTTTTTAATTGACAAAATAATTGAACCATTACATTGATAATTTTAAAAAGACCCCATCTGTACTTAGGTTAATCAGGTATATCTTTATATAATTTGCGTGGATTTGGTTATTTACAATATAGATTCTGTAAATTTTAGTCCCAAAAAGGTACGTCCAAGCCAATTTTATATCAGGAAGTAATGTCTGTGGTGCATTATATGCTAAAAAAAGGGGTAAAAAAGACATGTAAATAACTGTGCATTTATTTACATTTTCGTGTTTGCAATTTACATATTTCACATATCTACAACACAATGTATGCAAAATTACAACAACAGCTTTGTATAAAATGCTAATCGGTATATTTATACAAAAAATTTTAAACATATGCAAATTTAAAGTATTTCAAATGTTTTTTTAGAAGTTTTTGTTAAAACGGTCTTTATTCAATTCAATTTATTATTGTGCGTAACACGGTTTATAAATTAAAGTATAAGCAAATTAAATTAAAAGACAAAATTAGATTTATTTATCTAATAAATAGGCATAGAAAATTTGTTTATGCGTACGAATCCATGTTTATTATATAAAAAAAACTTATTAAACACAGTTTATTTGGCAAATGCTGGCTTTTTGATATGGAGTAGTTTTTTTTTTTAAATGAAATACTATTTTTAAACAATCTCATACAAAAGCATGCCTTTTTAAGCATGATTTTGCACAGTTGGAGTATTACTAAATGTGTTATATTTGTATAAAACCTCAAAATATACATTAAAAAACGCGTGATTAGTTTTAGTTGTTTACAACACTTAATGTACTTTTTTTGTTTTGTTTGCATGCTTTTATCTACTAACCAATCAAAAAAGTATAAAAACAAAAAACTCGTTTTTTTTGATATATATAAAAAGTTTAAAATAGTTTTTTGTATTGAAAATAATACAGAAATACAGTAATATTTACAGATTTTACGTTTTACCAACGTTGTTCGCAAGTTGTTAAATCATTAGGTTGTATTATAAGTAGGGACTGGAAAAAGTATCGGAAAAATAGGGGGAAAATAAATCGGAAAGTATCGGAAAGTATCGGAACTGTAAAGCTTATAATAGTAAATAATAATATTAATATTTTACTTATATATTTCATTTAACTCATGTAACTCATTTTCAAGCAATTTTCCATTCCATGTAATATACATCATCATGTTAATATTTTCAACATTTAAATTTTCCCGGTTCTCACTAAAAATTGTTCTGTAAAGAGAGAAAACTCTTTCAGCTGATGCATTTGAAATAGGAGCATGTGTATAATATTCTGTTATACTGTTAGTTGTATATTCATTATAATCGGCAAAGAAATTGAAATCAGGGCTTTTTTGCAAAGTGGAATTTATATAATCTTTTAAATATTCGTGCTGGGAAGTTAGACTAATACAATTTCGTAAAATAATAATCTGTTTTTCTACTGATAGATCTTCGGCTTCAAGTAATTTAATGCTATCTGAATATGATGTAAATAGACTTACATGTCTTATCTGCTGCTCAAACTCTAAAGAATCGAAAATTTCCAAAATATTTTTGACTTCTTCACTTTTAAATTCGGAAATAAATAATGATATAGACCTTTTATTTTCGTAAAAAAACTTTACAAATTCTATCCACGAGCCCCATCTTATTAATATTGGCAATTTAGGCGGGGAAATACCAACTAATCTTACAAGTTTCTGGGCATTTTTCCGGGAGTGAATAAGCAAGGACTTAATAAAACATACATATACATCAACAAGCGGGGAATGAATTCTTATCTTGTTTACAACGTTATGCAACGCGTGGCATAAACAGGAAACATGTTTTATTGCGGAGTAATCATTCTTAAGTTTTCTTCCTGTTGCCATTGAACTTGGCGCCTGATCTGATACTAAATGTAGAAAGTTTTTTGATATTTTAGTCCCACAAACTTCTTCGACTTCTTTCTTAATATGTGTTGCCATATTTTCTGATGTTTCGTTTTCCACTTGGATTATTCGCAGCAGATCTATCTTGGTTTTTTGAAAGGGAACCAGTCTTCCTATTAAAATGGCTAATATTTTCCGATTTTGGGCATCTGTCGTGCCATCAAATCCTATAACAAATTTCTGGTTTACAAAAAGGCTCTTCATTTTGATTCTCATGTTTTCAAATATACTAGGAACATACTTTTTACGATAAATCGATGAACTTAATATAGGAAAGACAAAGCAGGTATCTGCAAATTCCTTGAAAGCATAAGTATCAATTTTTTCCAATGGAATATCTAGCATGAGAAATGTTTTTATGAATATTATGTGATACTTGTCGTAATCTTCTTTTCCAGTGGATAATGTTTTAAGTGACTTTTGGATTTTTTAATATCTTTTTTAAAATTTTAAATGTTTCTTAGTTTCCAGGTGTTTCTTAATATTGGAACATCCATCCCTAGGATTAAATTTATACTTCTATTGACAAGCTAAACATTTAATTTTGTTATTTTCAGATACAAGTAAGCATTTATTTGATTTTAGAAGTTCTTTAACTGACGAATATGTTGTTATGGGTTCTTTTCTTGTCATGATCAAATAAGGGTGAATACAATTATATAAAGAAAAAAAAAGGGATTGCGCTGTGTTTCGAACACAGGGAACTACATATCCAGATGTTTTTTAAATTATTTTAATAAAAAAAGTATCGGAAAATCTAATTTCCGATACTTTTTCCAGTCCCTAATTATAAGGCATGTTTTACCATTATACCATTGCACTAGATAATTTTTTTATGTATTGTACTTTTACAAAAAGTATACGAAAGTAAGTTACTATAAGAAAAAGACAAACCCATATGAACTCTTTTTTGCACAATATGGACCATCCACAACTTTTTACAAATACCATTTTTTATTTTTGTTTATAATACCTACAAAATATATATAGACCTTTATTAGGTCATGCTTTAATATTCTATAAAAAAATAAACTTGCATTAAAAAAGTAAAAAATCTTTATAAGGCTTTGAAATTTTAAAGCTGTTTTGTACAGTCAAAAAGGTTTATGAAGGAATTTCAATTATTATTCAATCTCATTTTCTATGACGCAAATGCCTGGAAATAAATGGACTTAAATTGTTAAAATATGCATCTAAATGCCACTAAATGCGATTACGCCTAATACTTTACAATTTGTTAGTACGTATACATCAGTAAATAAAATTCAATTTCCTTTTAGTAGCAGTATTCAGATACCTAAATTTTTGTTTATTGTTAATACAATATAAAAAAATCCTTTGCGGTTATTTTTCAGAAAATAGAATAATTGTCTCTCTGCTATTTTTTTGTAAAAAATTCTTTTTTTTTTACGAAACAAAACATTCGGCATATTCGGCGTATCCGGCCGAATGTACAGAAAGTGCGATCCGGTATTCGGTATTTTATATAATGCGTTGTTCGGCGCATCCCTAACAGCAACCATGATATTTATTGTATAATATTTATTTATTATCCAATTGTATTTAAAAACAAGGCAATCCGTGTAAAAGTACAAAAATCATCTCAAATACCCCAACATTCTTTTTATAACCACAAAAACCACTTTTCTTTACAAAAGACCAACTTCTGCGACCCTTTTTCGGGCCCATGCCGCATTTGTTGCATTCCCTTAAAAAATTCCCTCGAAAAATACCCTCGAAAAATACCCTAGCAAAATACTTTCGCAAAATACCCTTGCAAAATAACCTTGCAAAATTCCCTCGCAAATTGCTTCCCTGAATACAATTTTGAAGTGTTTTGGGTAGGGTATTTTGGGTCGCCACGAAATAATACATCACAGCGGTAACCATCAATATTTTATATGGGTGGATTTTATTCAATATAACCATATAAAGGGTTCGATATAAATACAATGAATTTTTAGTAAGTTATTTTTTCCTAGTAAAATTTTAAAATTCATTTAACCTGCATGGTGTTTACGTTTTAAATTTATTACTTATACAATATTTCTATACCGGCAAGTGCCGATGAATTGGTCAAAACTGAAAAAAATTGACCTGTAAAAAACGTATTTGCTTTTTTTATCAGTTTTGTCACCAATTTGTTTTAAGAAAATTCCCCTTTATCCGCACTATACGGGGTGCCTGTGAAAACTAACCAATATATTTCTAAACTTGATAATGAGATTTACTTCTAACTATTTGCCAATTTTTTGAACAAATAAAACTACAGAAGTAACGAAAATTGTATAATTTTATAGAATATGTTTGGCAAATTATTTTTAAAAATAGAAAACTGACAGTTTAGTGCGCAAAGATACTGCAAAGCTCTTTAAAAAAAGAAGAAAATAGATAAGAAAACATTTTTACAACTTCGGATTGCTTTTATAAAATGTTTTACTTTTATTTTATTTATATTTTATATCTTTATATTTAGCTTTTTTCTAATGCACTTTTGTAATGTTTAACTTGAATATCTGTGGCAATACAGAGTTATTGCAATGGGGCTGTATCAGAATTGATACGCAGTGTAATTCTATGCTAGTGTTTTGTTTTTTTTTTTTTTTTTCGATGATTAAAGTCATTTCTCGACAAATATACCATTTTCTCTTTTTGGAATATACAAAAGAGAAAAGGACAAAAGTTAAAATGGCATGGTTTTTTCTTAAATTTCATGGATTTTACCTTGATTTTCATGGATTTTTACTACTTTTTCATGGA
>JAQFYM010004877.1:0-14395 GCA_034694785.1 Agrenia bidenticulata
TTATTGTTCTGTTTATATGTTATGTTAATTAATTAGTACCTATAAATACTACTAATTAATTTGTTGATGTCATACTTTCCTTAATAGTTGTAATTTCATGTGGTGTTACAACAGTGGTAAAGAACATTCTCTATGTATCGTAATGATTTCGGTGGTTTTAGGAAAAGGGTTCCTCCAGAATAAAAAGAATATTTTCATTATATTTATTATATAAAAAGGCAGTTTTGTCCGTTTCTTTTTGTGTATTATATCATTTTTAATTTTTTTCTTTTAAATCTAATTTTCACCCCCTTCGAATTCCAAAAAGTTCGATCCCTATATTAGATAGACTCTTTTTAATGACTATATTAAAGTTTTAATTGCATGCAACACAATGTAATGTTGTATTGTCGCGAACAATCTTTCCGTTTTCATTTTTTGCTAATTGCTGAACAGACTTATATTCTGATATCGATGTTCTTTTCATTTTAAAGGAAAAAAAATCAAGTACTTAATTTTTAAAAACAGACCAAATTTTGACATTTCAACTCATTTTTCAACCCCTACTTAGGGGGCGCCTGATTTAAGGGGTCCTGGTCTGGGGCAGGAAATCATAAAAAACAATAAATACAGTCGAACCTCGTTAATCTGACACTCAATAAACCGACATTTGTTTTCCGACAGTTTTTTTGCATTTTATACAATTTTTCCCTAAAATTATAGATATCCGACATTTTAGTCAGCGACATACTTTTTTTATTATATTTAAAAAAAATTTAATGAAAGAAACAGAGTAACAATGGGGAAAAAAATGCTGTAAAAAAACCTTTACTAAAGTAAAACTTTTGTCAATGTGTAAACACCTTAGATTTATCTAGTTCCGCATGCACTAAAATCGTATAGTATCAACCGTGGATAATCAATGTGCGAGAAAGGGGACAAAAAGATCTGAGTGTGCGGATAAAACACAATTTCATATGATTGCAGCAGCATTTATATACAAAATAGTCACGTATAATTTTCTATATTTAAAAACATTTTTATGATGATTTTATTTCTTGTTTTTGTGTAAAAAAGTCTAAAAAAATAATTCTTCTAGATTACCTCAATGTGCATTATCTATTTCCCCATTTTACATGATCCGATAATTTAGATTGTCAGATTAACAAAATTATTATATTAAGTTCTAAATAAAAAGCCAAAATACACATAAATACCACAAAAAAAGCAATTTTTCGTTTCTAGCGCTTTAAAAGACATAAAAACACACTGAAAATTTCAACTTGGTTATCTGACAAAACTCGGGATCCGACTGGAAATGTAAAAAGATGGTGTCGGATTATCGAGGCGCAACTGTAAACATTAATTGGTTAAAAAAATAATTTTGTTGTAAACTTATAGATTTACTCTTTTCTCGTTGATTTAATTGACTTATATTGTGAAAATTGATCCAAAAAATGATTTAAATTATACTCATCCTGAAGTAAATGCATTTAATCAGTTATAAAATAAAAAATTGTGTTCATTATATTGTTTTTATTTGTTAAATTTTTATATTTTTTCCTCTCAATTTTTTCCCGCCCCAGACTAGGGCCCCTTAAATCAGGCGCCCCCCTAAGTAAAGAAGCGCCCAGTTTCTTATATTGTACAAATTCAGTCGAATCTTATTTTTCTTTAGAATTCCCGATTCGAAAACAATAAACTTGCAATAAAATGATAGATAGTAAAGTTTAATTGGTGGCTTAATATATTATATTTTTTTATTTTATTTTTTATCCCCTAATGCAATCAATTTCAAAAATGGCTGTTTCAATTTCTTTTGAAGATCAATTAAAAAACGAAAATGAAGCGATTCATGAGAAAATGAAATTGTTGGATAAGATTCGAGATTCAGTAGTAGAGGGCACAAATTCCAAAGATCTTTATAAATATTATCTACAGATAATTTCATTTTATAATCGATTCAAATACAAAAATATTAAATATTCATGGAAAGATACTTTCACAGATAAAACAATCACATCTGATAATTTCGAATTTGAAAAATGCTCTATACTTCTAAAAATATTGATACATAAATACAAAAATGAAAATTATAGGGATCTATACACAATAACACTAAAACTAAAAGATATTAGAAGCGATAATGATTTTGGCGAAAATGCAATAGATTTTGACATGAATTTCTTGAATTTCCTCTTATATTATTCAGCCTCAAAGATTGAAGTAGATAACGAGCCTTTTGATTTACATAAAAGTACAAAACTTCATTATATGTGCAACAAGTTAAATTTGTTAACAGAAGCAATTCAATTTCTTGAAATTTTCATTGAAAAGTATAAAACACAAATTACTAAAGAAATATTAATCAAATTAAAGAAGGAACTGAATTTATTGACGAAAGAGCGTAGCTATGCTTATTTCGTAACTCATTACAATGTGGTATCATATTACTATGCGAATGATGATATAAATTCAGCATTTAGGTCTATTAAAGCTAGCAAGGAAATTATTGTAAGAGATTATATTATGTTTAGAAATCTTAAAATTGATAATCTCACCAGAATTGATAGTTTAAAAGATGATGTAAATTTACTCTTCACAGATCTGCAAATACAAACACAAATTGAATATGTTCGAGAAATCCACAAAGGTGAAGAATTATATGTATGTACACTACCTAACATTGAATGTAATTATTCAATCATATATCAAGATTTTAAAGATATTTTTGCGGGTATGTTGTCAAATGATATGAAGATCCAAATCGAAAAGTACAGACAAATGAGCATTGATTCAAAGAAAACGATTACAGAAAAATATCAAGCATCAGTAAGGAAACTAAATAAGGCTCATAAGTTGCTAACATTGATTGCATCATATAATAATTATAATCATATAGTGGAAAAATTAAAGCATAGAGAAAGTGAATTCACTAATATTGCTTCAGAAAGCAAAAAAATATTTGGTATATTAGCCAACAAATTCAAAAGAGCATACTCTACCATGAAAAGCACGTTTATAATTAACACCGATGAACGTGAAAATGTATTTGAAAACAATCAATTGAAAAATATGTACTATCCTGTTGAAAAGTTATATTTAGACTGTGTGTATATCTGTGAATGTATGAAGATATTAGGCTCTGGCAAAACTTCCCATGGTAATATTGATAATTTAAAAATACCAAGAGACTCATTCAAGCCATTGCCAATCGAATATATTAAAATTTTTGACGAAATAAAATCTCGTAAAGATGAAATAAATCAAGAAATAAGCCAGTTAATGATTTTTGTATTTGATCAAGAATGCTATGAAAGAGAACTAATCAAAGATAAAGGATATTCATTACAGTGCGAATATTTGAAAATTAAAAATGAACATACTAATGCATATCATCAAATAGAAAATATTTGGGAAATGATTACTGCTTTAAAAAATATAAAAGCTAAACTAATCAAGGATAAAGAAACGTATAAAAATCTAGAACAAATTAAAGGCATAAAAACCAGAATAAAAATGATCAGTCTGAAGATAAAAAAATATAAAAAATACAATGTGCAGTTAATTGATATCAGAAGAAAACTTGACGAACATTTAAATATTAACAAAGCTTATGGACTACTATCGATATAGTAATAATTAGTCCACCGAGATATGTCTAATAAATTTAGGTCCTTTACAATATTAAATTATTGTAAATTTAGAATAAGCTGTTATAAGATTTATAAAAAATAAAATAATTTTGTTTAAAAACATACCCATGAAATCAATATTGGCAATAAAATGCAAGTTGATACTACTTTATTTCTTACCTTTTGGAGTTTCGTAAAAGCAGTAAATCAAAAGTAATGTTAACTTAATATTTTACTTCTTTTTAAAACGTGATTTAGCAGTTTTGCATATTTTTAAATAATTTTTCAATATATCATACAAAAAAGAGCTTAACGGCCTATCTGTATATAAATGGTGCGTTAATTGTGATTAAAAAGTTCATGTGTCACAAACAGTCGTGTAATGTTTTGCTATATTTAAGTAAACTTTTTCTAGTTTAATAAACATGCGTGTACTTTTTTTAGAATAAATATTAGGATTGTGTCTTAAAAAAAATAACGCAAAAGTTATTTTTTGTTAAAAAAGCATTTATGACAGGATCTATTTTGAATTCTATAGAGAAAGATTCCTTGTTTATTTTCAAAATATTATAGACGTTGAACAACAGCAAAAAATGTGTTATATCAACAAAACGTAAAGACCCGGATTTTTAAATAACAATTTTTACCATTGAGGGGGGAATCAAAAAGCACTTTTAAAGTTAAGGCGAACACCGTAAAGCTTTCACTTTAATTTACGTGTTTTAATTTTCTAATCAAAAAAGTCGGAAACACTACCATACAGCACGAAATACAATTATTATACTAAAAAACACGATCACGATTTTTATGGTATGTTCTAGGGGTTTGGTTTTTATACTTTCCTTTCGAAATCGTATGATTTTTTGGTCGCTAATAATTGGCAAAAAAAACCAAGATAAATATATAAACAAATTAAATATTATTTAATTTTGTTCTCTAGTTCATTTATAATCTTAAAGTGACATATAACATATACATTTCATTCCAGTCAATTTGAAAGAGACTCTTAGCGGCGACCCACTAAAATTTCCAAAAAAAAGGCCAAAAAAAAGGGCCGAAATTTAAAAAAGGGCAGAAATTAATTGGGCCGAAAATAAAAAGTTCCTAAATTAAAAAGCCAAAATTAAAAGGATCAAAAATTTAAACGAGGCCAAAAACTAATTGATCCAAAACAAAAATGGCCATTAAAAACAACCAAACACAAATCAACAAATAAATTAATTAAAGTAATAAAACTAAAAAAATCTAAAAGCAAATACATTTCATAAGTAGTTATAATACAAAAAAATGTAAAAATGTGATCTAAAATAATGCTGAAAGTTTTTTTTGGCACAAACAGTTTAACCCTTCTTTGTTGGTTTGTAAAGGGGTTAGGTTAGGTAATGGACATGTGAAGGGATGAGGTAAAGGGCTGGTAGGCTTAGGAAAGATTCAAGGGTTGAGGGTTTAGTTAGGGTTAGGGTAAGGTTTAGAGTTAGCGTATTGGGTAGCGTGTGAGATAGAGGATGAAGATGGCTAAGGTGTAGTTAGGGTATGGGTTACAAAAAACGTGGGCTTTTAAGAGATAGACGCCAATATTTATTTGTATTGATATCCTTCTTTAGGTCGGTATTATTAAAATAAAATATATCTTTGGAATTTTCGTGCACTTCATGCATGCGAAGGATTCACTTCGTCTTATATTTATAGTTTTTGTTTTGTTTCTATATCGGGTATTTTTTTTAATCTATTTTTTAACACTTAATGTAAATTTTACCTGCATATTATTCTTCATAAATCTATATACTTCATGCTTTGTAATTATAAAGCAGAGATAATAATTTATAACATTTTATGAAATGTTTTTTTTTTTTTGGTTTAATGTACAATATTCCTAATTTTTTTCCGTCTTTTTTTGGCCATTTCATTTTTGGCCCATTTTTTTTTACCTACTATAATTTTTGGGTCTTTTGGCTTTGAATCTTTTAATTTAAGACCTTTAAGTGTTCGGCCTTCTTAATTTTAGGCCCTTTATTTTTCGGCCCTTTTTTGGGACATTTTTCCAAAGATCCTCTTAGCAAATAAAAAATGTCAATTTAAAAATAAATTTTTATATATAGTATATGTTAGGATTTATAATTTTTTAATTTTATGCACACCTAATTTTCTGAACTTTTTAGTTAGTTCATTATCTGTAATATTTATCATAAAAAAAGACACCATTGATATTAAATGCCAAAAGTAAAATGCAAACATGATTAAATTACCATAAATATTACTATTTATACACCTCTTTCTGCGTTTAACGTCCTATATGTTCTCCGTATGTTTCCATATGATCCTCTTACCCCGTATCGTATTTTTTTTTAACCCATAGTATGTGTCATAAAAAATGGTTTTAAAAAATTTACTTTGTAAAATATATAGGGCGTTTCTGGGTTTGAAAAATAACTAGTTTTTTAAACAAAAAAAGTGATAGGGAAAACTAGATAATGGTTGTAAAAACTTTTTGTAATCTCAAAAAAATAATTCATTTTTGATTCTGGTTTCGAATAAAAAATACACTGATTTTCTCATCATATAAAATAAGAAATTATTGTCTCTTAAAAAAGTAAAATTATGGTAATTTTTGATTTATTTTGAACCCCTTGAATAAAAAAATAATGTTCATAGTCTTTTTGATTTGCTTAAACAAAAAGTAATTTTTTTAATGCACTTTGCAACGTCGTTTTTCAGTAAATATGTGTAGTAAAGTTGTATTTAACATACACTTTTTATACATTTTTGAAATTTTAAACCGCAACTTAATATAGTATACTCGGTTGTAGGCACAGTACAATATACCAAACTATCCTGTAGAGAGGGATTCTGAGCTCAAAAAACCGTTAAAAAAATTTGCTTAACAGCTTATATCTAGTATTTCGCAAAAGACTAAACACAGCCATATCAGGCCCATACTATTTTGTAAGTAAACGGACTCTGAATGTAATTGAAGATAACGTGAAGACATCGAGCCTTACTTTATTATCAAGTCGACCCCCAAATATGTTAATGGTGTTTGAAGCACTTGAAAAAAATATCTTTTTTTTTTTAATTTAACTTTAAATATATGGAAAGTGACATTTTATAATTGACCAGAAAGTAAAAGGCTAAATGCTTGTCACAGCCACGCAGCTATGTAAAAAATTTTCCAATACAATTTTTAGATTTTTTTTACTCATATATTGTTATATGAGAATATAATATATTCATATATGTACCTATTTATTTTGTAGAATTTTTGACTGTCTGTATATTTTTGTTTACTAGTAAAGACAACATATATTAAACATACTCATCATCCAACTAAAAAATATTTTTTTATGGGGGTATATAATGTGATGAATCAACACAGAAAAGTTTTTTTTTAGTAATTTAATTTACTGCCCTCAAGATAAAGAAAAAGCTTCTTTTAACCATATAAAGTTCATCATAACTGGTGTTCATCTAGCACCCATGTATATCTGGCATACTCAGAAACAGTTACTTTTTGAAAACCAGCAACAACGGTTTTTATTTGTAGAAACAGTATCTTTAAGAAACAGCTTATAGTAAAACTGGAATGAACAAAAATGTTATTTCTACACTCGAATTAAAAGTGGTACATTATAAAATTAATTTACTGACATGTACAAAGCCATCAAAACAACACTAGAAATAAAAAAAAGAAAATATGTATTAAAAAAACCTGGCTGTATATTTTGAAATGTTTAAAAGTGTGAAAAAAAATAAAAAATACACATTATGAGAACAAGTACAAAAAAAAGTAGGGAGGTCTAAACGAGCTTAAAAGTTGCGTATTATGCTACAACGTAAAGTTTTAACAACAAAATAAGTAAAATAATGCGCGTTATAATAACTTTTGCAATTTTCGCCATGGTATCTACTCAAAGTTTATTACCATTACAATTTTGTATAGGATTACATTATTTTAAATCTAATATATACAAATTTCGCTATAATACTATTTTTCTATGTTTTATACGCTTGCACTTTATATATGAAATTTTTGGCTACAACGTGAGAGTAAAATAGTTCATTAAAAAAATAGCATAAAAATACGGTAATTGCCGCATTAAATTTATATAAATTTATTTAAATAGTTGTTTAACACTTTTTAATAACGTTATCGTATCATTTTTCGTTTTTGCATACAAACAATGAAAGAGTAAAAAGTTGTTAACGGAAACCGTGCCAGCAAAAAAAGCAACCCATACCGAATATAAAGTTGGAAGTAATTATATGTTTATATTTTAATTTTACTATAATGACACGTGTAACAAAATACCATTGATTGTGTTTACGTGTTCGGAAGTAGTAAAGAAATATTTAAAGCAAAACACTAAGCCTTAGTGTTTCTCACAGCCAATTTTTCGATCCTTTTTGAATTATTATGATCCCCTGGGGATCGGTAGAATGACAAAGAGATAATTTAAAGAAGAATATACAACAACGATAAATGACCAATATATTGTAGATATAAGAGCCCAAGATACATATAAAAATATTAGGCAAACAAATATAAGTATCAGAAATGATGTAGAAAACAATAAATCCTTTAATTAATACCAAGAATGACTTTTTATTGGTTGATATGACCACTCAGGCACTCTCCCCGACAAAAAAAAGGAAATGGCAAGCAAAATATTTATATTTTGGATTTTATTTCATTATCATTGATGATGTCCAATTCCCAATTTGCTGTATTTGCAAACAAAAATTTGCTAATAGTATGTTTGTTCCTTCAAAAATGATATATCATCGTAACTGCAAGCACACAAATATTGCATCCGAACTCCCAAAAGCATATTATGATTATTTTTGCCTACATATAATGATTCAAAAGTCGGTTTTTATAACACGGTCACTAGTACAGATGACAATGTTTATTTCGACAGTAAGTTGGACTCAACTATCCATGGTAATTTGTATAAATTTCTTTCATTGAAATTTACTAAAAGAATTATAAAATCGGGATGCAAACATACAGTCGCGGAAGATTACATTTTACCATGTGCAAAGGATATTATTAAAGTTCTATTTAAATAAGAAGGTTACTTAAATTGGACCAACTGTCCCTCGTTAATAGTAGTGTCAAAAGAAAATTGATCCATTTATCACGAAGGATTAAAGAAACCATATGCGATAAGCTTAAGAGTTTGGATTTCTTCAGTTTTCAGGTTGATGAATCTACTGATATCACAGGAATCTCACATTTAATTACCTACGTGGATATATGAATAACAATAGATTTGTTGAAAATTTTTTATTTTGTAAACCTTTTGGAGTTAATACTAGAGCGGTCGAAATATTACACATAATTGATACTTTTTTATATGATAATGAAATATCTTGGATGAATAACGATACAATTAGCAACGGATGGCGCACCTGCAATGATTGGGGAAAAGGGAGGGCTTCGCGCTTTGATAAGAACAAAAAAACCCAATGTTATTTTTACACATTGTATTTTGCATCGGCAGGTTTTATCATCAAAATGTATAACTGATTTATTCAAAACTGCATTTAATGACATCAAAGAAATAACAATTATAATTAAAGGATCATCACAAAGAACCCGTCATTTTAAATCAATTGTCGAAAGTCTTGTTGAAAACCACATCAACATATTGCCTATCACACGGAAGTACGGTGGCTTTCAAGAGGTCATGTAATTAAAAGGTTTATTGCAAAGCCGGAATCATTCAGAATGTTTTTCAGTAGTATGAATAAGATGCAGTATGTAATTAAATTAACTGATAAAATTTGGTGGCTAAAATATATTTTCTTCATGATCTGTATGTGGTTTTTAACAAAATTAATTTAGATATGCAAGGTGATGATAATGATTATTTTTTTCTAAGCAATCAAATTTGTTCCTTTAATGAAAAGGTGCTCATGTGGGACGAATTACTAACAACAAGTCGAGATTTACCAATGTTCCAAACATTGTTTTCATATGTGAATGGAAATATTTTTATTGATGAAAAATTAGATTTAATCAAAATATTTAAAAATTCAGTAGTAAATGAAATAATATTATCCATAAAAAATCTCAAAGATAAAATATCTACTATTTTTGAAGATCTACTTAGTCAAAAAAATAGCTGGATAGATAATCTAATCAATATACACAATTCTAATATTTTTAATCTAGATATTATTACGAAAGAACAACTTATTTCTCTAAAATATGATGCTGAAGTAAAGAGGAAATTATATAAATGCACGACCAGCCAGTTTTGGATAGAGATTAGCAAAATATTTTAGATATCGCATTAAAGGCTCTCAGAATAATGGTAAGATTTGGAACAACCTACAGATGTGAATCGGGTTTTTTCACTGTAGGAGATTTAAAAACAAAAAAAGAAATAGACTGACTGTCTTAGAGGAGGAATTAAGAATTAAAAGAGCTAATGTAGCTCCTGATTACAATGAATTACTAAAATCCTAAACTACAAGAAAAGACTAAATAATATTAACGAACAAACTATAGTAATAATAATTTCTCTTTATTTCATAAATCATATAATATATATTAAAAATTCTAAAGCTACTAAATTAAATTTTTAATATCACTTTTATAATCACAAAACACGTTTTATTTTTTGTCTATTCTTCTATATCATGTTTCAATTCAAATCTTTTTTGTATCTGGTGATATTTCTTACAAGATTCTTTTCTTTTATTGCGATTCCTTATTCAATCTTTTCCTTTGTATATCATTATTGTGTTTACGTCTAAATGCACACCATCCTTTATTAATTTTCACCAAATACACTTCATTTGAACAAAGATGCCACAAACATATAATGAAAAAACGGGCCGCTTATTTTAAACTATCTCCCTACATTAAATCATAAAATGTTGCAAATTTATTCTATCTTTTAGCGCGGGATCGTTTCAAATTTTCATTCTCAGTTTGGGGATCGGAAAAAGAAAATAATTGAAAACACTGCACTAAGGTAAACAAATGTTGTAAATTACAAATTCATTTATAAAAGAAGGCTTGCTTTGGTAAAAACGCATAATATCACCTTACAACTAGGCTTAAAAGTAGAACAACTTTTAAAAACTATTCAACAGCACTTTTATGTCAAAAAAAACAAGGCATAAGTTAACCGAAGTACAACAAAAAAGCAGAAAAAATTTAAAAAACAAAGGATATAGTTTTATCTCACGCAAGTATAGAAAGGCATAAATGTAGAATATACAAATATTAATAAACATTTAAATGGCAATTTGCAGAAAAAAATTTAAAGTTGCATTATGTACAATACTAAAAAAACAATTGTGTTGTTGGGTAAATAAAGCTTCATTGGTTAATAAAATGCGAGCATCAAAACACAAAAACGAAAAGACTGAAGTCTAATAAATGTAAATATCTATAAAATCTTTTGCTAGTCTACTTCAAATTAGAGATGTGTCTATTTAGGAAGTTTTGTTGCTTTATAAGCAAAAGTTAATATTAAGTATTTAGAAAGAGAGGTGTTCCCTCCTAATTTTAATATGGTAGTCAACAATAATTGAACTTCTATCGAAACAGAGACAACAAACTTAAACTATTGCGAACGAAAAAAAACGCAGGTTAGTTCGGCATCATTCTGCACAATCGAATGCAAATACTTCAACATGTTTTTGTATTGTAGTTTAGTCATAAAAAACAATGGATATACTTGTAATTTTGCAGACATTTGTTACAGAATTGAGCAGTAGTAATATCTAAAATTATCGTCTTAAAATCGTCGATACTATTTATTCTAATATGGTTTTATAAATTTATAATTGGCACAACAAACCGAATCTCAATTCGAAATTGAGGGCTGCATTGACCCGGAAAAACCAGGCCCTGCCCTGCCCGGCCCTGCCCGGACCGGCAGGCCTGCTCGTGGGCCGGGTTTT
Organism: Agrenia bidenticulata; assembly: GCA_034694785.1. NCBI lineage: Eukaryota > Metazoa > Arthropoda > Collembola > Entomobryomorpha > Isotomidae > Agrenia > Agrenia bidenticulata. The sequence goes on from JAQFYM010004877.1 coordinate 11,535, forward strand.
AGTGGGTAGAATTTTTTTGAAAGATCCCGGGTATTTTTTTTGTAAGATTTACCCGAAAAAAAATTATGCATCAATTTTAGATAAATATATTTTATAAATAAAGATTACCAATATTGTTAATTTATTGTACTATAAAAAAGCAAGATAGTGTAAACAATAAATGGTGTATATTTGCTATAGAAAATGTGAAAAAAATTGCCTTTCGTTATATATATTGCTATTTCGTCCTAAAATCTATATAATATGTATATATTAGGAAAATAAAATAAAAAAATGGATAAATTGCAACAAATAAATGCTTGTGTTTGCAAAAAGGCATAATAGAGCAAAAACGTTAACAAAAATTACGGTAACTACATTTTTTGCAATTAATAAGTATATGGATCTATCATGTATTTTTTTAGGGGTAGTTTAAGTAACAAAAAACCAATTTACAGTAAAAACAAAAAAAAGTCTAAAAACGTAATAATAATACTGTTTGAACGTAATGTCAAGTAAAAAAAATAAATAATAACAGATATTATTTCTTATTGAGAAAAATATTTTTTACAAATTGAAAGTTTTTGCGATTTCATTATGCGGGCATAGGTAGCTGCACCGCACCCCTTTAATCTCAAATACCTTCACCTTTTATTACAATGATTTTATCCGATAATTTATAGTCTAAAATATAACATACAAATCACTATTAAAGAAAACACTTGTTTTTCAGTACATAAAAACCCTGTTTTTTGTAATTTTAATTCATAATTACTGTATTTTATGCACAAAAGAAGAAGAAAAAATAGGTAAAGATAGCAATGTAAGGTATAAATTTTTTTAAACCACTTTCTGTTTGCATAATATTTAAACTCACAATGATCTCTACATCTTAAAAAATTAACAAAAAAAAAATAAAAAGTTTTAGTATACAAAAATGCAGTAAAAAAAAGTAAATAACATACATTAAATACAAATAAGATCTTTGAACTAGACATACAATTGTAAACCATTATCCTTTCATTTTTTAAAATTCTTCGGATTATATAATAAACTTAACCTCTAAAACAAACTTGTAAGATTTTTGTTACGCATTGCACGTTTATCCGCAGTTTTTACAATTAACATAGTAATAAAATATGGTGTAACCATCCTCTGTACAAACATTTCGATTATTGTAAATAATAATTTCCTTGGGTGGTTAGCGTTTTAACTGTGTAAAAACTAATATAAAATACTATCACGTGGGTTCGTATATTTAAAATGTGACTTTTGTAATTATATACTAACAAATTTGGTTTGTTAAATTACACAATATTAGCACAAAAAATCAGAGTTGAAAAGTTCTGCTATGTATTTTGGTATTTTTGCATGTATTTCTGCAAACATATATACTAAAATAGGGTATATCATGTAACTAAACATAAGTAAATTTTTTCGGGTATTTTCGAAGTATGTGCGAGCCTGCCCGGGCCGGGATAACTTTTTTTTTTGCAGAAAAAAACGGGCCGGGCTAATGCAGACCTCTATTTATAATCTAGTAAATGTAAAAAATTTGTAAAAAGTGCAAACAAGAATACACTTAAACATTTATAAAGCATCTAACAAAAAAAAACATTATACCCATTCGTCGCGTGTTCACAAAAGTTGTTTCGTGGAAATATTCTACAGTAAAATTGTACTGTGTTTCTATATGACAATAAATTCCCAAGATAGCATATTATTGGCCAAAAAAATTCTAATAGAAAAAAAAAATCTAGGGTAAAAAGTCTTACTATAGAAATAAATTTTAGTTTTACGCGTTTTTTCTTTTGGTTTTTTACCCCGTAATTTGGGCTTAAAATTCATATGCGTATTTTTTTATAAACACGCCTATATAAAAAGTGTAATTAAAAATGCAAAGCATAACAAAATTAGTCCACTGTATCTGGCGCACAAACGATACATTTACCTTAGGCTTTGTATGAAATGTGAAAAAGCATGGCTGGACACTTTGTAAACGAATTTATAGTATTAATTTATTACTGCCAGAATTTACATTTTTTACGAAAAACAAGCGAGCATTAATATATTAATGAAATCATATCTAGAATATTTCATAAAAACAAATTTAAAGGTAAGACTTTTCTGTACTCACGTTAGTGCGCCTAATATGATATAATCTGTAGAACTATCAGATGGTTTTGGCATTAAGTTAAGCGCCTACTGCTTGCAACTTTTTATAGTACACTTACTGAAAAAAGACAATTTAAAGAAGATAATTTTACAAGTTAGATCTATTGTTGAACATTCTAATTAAAGATCGACCTTTTTGAAACAATACGTGAATACTAGATAAAAATAAGTATCATTACGTATACCTTTATACAAGAAGTCACTCCATGGTAAAATTTATTATTTTATATTAAAACAAGATCTTACAAAAACACAAAGGCTATATATTTGAAGCAACATTAATAAACGTAGATCCCTTAGATACAAAATGTACATGCTCAGAGGCATCTAATATTAGAAAACTTAAGAAGCCGCTGTAAGTAAGGAAACAGCTTTAAACTTATAAAAATAAGGTTACATCCATATCATTCAGTGTTTTTTTATTATATAATAAGGCAGCTAAGCAAAAATATCACAAAACAAAATTTACTCCCGATCTTGGTAAAGTTATGAAAATCTAACTAGGGATTCCTTCTGGGATCCGGTGATCTCGAGTTTTCTCGCTAATGCCAAAATTTTGGATATATCGGGCACCCGAAATTATTTAACATGTTTTCCAGGATTTAATATATTGATTTTTGGTTTTATTAATTTTGTATTGTTAATAATGTTGCAATATTGTTTTTTGTTTTCTAATTACCCCGATTCATCACCGTATCAAAATGGCA
>JAQFYM010004878.1:0-14395 GCA_034694785.1 Agrenia bidenticulata
AATACCCTGTTTTCCATATTTACCATTATGGGCGGAAAAAAAAATATTTACCCGCCCATATTACCATACCATATTTGGTACCCGAGTAACTCGGGTATCTTTCCAGATAAAGGGCGATGCGATTATATACTGGTGCTAAAAAACTTAAGTGACAAATTCATAATTGAGTGTAATTACGCTCCTTAGGTAATGGGTCAAATATTACCATATATTACCAATTAGCAGCCATCATTTTGGTTTTTATCAAAAACAAGAAAATCTAATAAAAGCTTAGAATATACGAAACATTAGAACCCCTATAAGCAGGATCACAAAATGGCTATATATAAAAATTATATAGAATATTATACCGTATAATTTTTATTGGTCACTAAGACTTTATGATATTTTTTTTTGTGGTTCGACAATCTAAATTTATTTGTAGAATTTCATTTACCATTATAAAACGCTGCTTACAGAGATAGAAGCCAAATTTAACCAATGCTTACTCGCATTTTGTTTATTTTTTTTGTATCCCAAGATTATAATCTTTAACTGCCGGAGTCTCAATGAAGTACATACACGATATGGCGAAAAAAATAAAAAAGATTTGAAAATAATATTTGCGTATTTTGTTTGTTTTTGTAAATTTTATTTTTTTTTTAAATTTTAACATTCAAAAAAATAAAATTTTTTATATAATATTAACTATAAAGGTACATACTTTTACTCATAATGTTGATTAGCTATAAATATCTATATTCTATTTTGTTTCGGCTTATGGACCTTACAAAATATAGTTTACTTTTTACGTCTAAAAACGCAAAATCAAACATAAATTACAATTTTTTTAAAAAGACTCCAGTAGTAAATGACTTTAACATTACCACTTTTCATAAAATAATGGGGAATTTAACAAGAAATAAATTATGGAAATTAATGACATCATTTTAGAATGTAGGGCATAGAAGGCACGGAAATTACAAATTAATAATGTATTTTTTAGTGATTTCGATTGCAATAAATAGGATTAATATATTTAAGATGTTCGAGTGAATCTTTACTCTTTTTTAAACTAACAAAAAAGCGGAATTCCCTGCTCTAAACCATTAAAAACATTTCTGGACCACTATTTTTAATGTAGCGATTTTGAAAATATATTAGTAATTTAATTACAGATACTTTACACAAATGACGTCCCAAAAACGTTTTTGGGTCCAGAAGCAAGCTAAACCAAAAAAAAAAACATGTTATATATATATTATTTGTACGCAACTGGTTAACAGATTTACCTTGACTTCCTTAAAGTAGAGGGTTATGTCATTTAGCGAATTCAACTCATTCATGCCCGGTATACGGGGATTTTTTTTTGAAATCGAAAGTAGGCAGTACACATAAAGCTGATTTTATGAAAGATGTATCATGAATAATAATATATTTTAATTGCATTATTTATGTCATAATATTAGACTTCTATTTGTTCCATGTAATTCCACATAATTCTGCATTTGATGTTTGCAATAAACAACATGTTGTCTCTTTTTTATGATCATTAGATCTCCTCAAGTCATACATTCTGTTAACAAAAATATATGGAACACTTCTTTCTTCAGCAAGAGCAGGTAAATGAGAAACAAGATCTACAGGAGAAATATCACCCGCTATTATCAATAACTGGGTGTTTTTACTTGTGTTTTTATCGGTATTCTTTTTAGATTCATCTTTGCTATCATTATTTTTTGTAGAGTTCGTTTCTAAATCTATAAGAAGCGCCTTTGTGCATGCTCCTATTCCCCTCTTAAATGTAGGATCTGATTTGTGTTTCTTAATCATAGATTTGATCTTTTTCATTTGGCTTTCGTCGGCTAATGGATTCGCAAAATACAGCATTGTGGTATAATGGGGTTAAAAATTATAAACTAAATGGGAAGAAAATCCGTTTTAAAAGTTAATACCAACTACAATAAAACAATCACATTTTTAAGATAAAACTTTTGTTATTATATTTGTAACATCACAGTAATGTCTAAATCTGGGAGTATGGCTAGGGATTAAAACCCCCGGGGGGCCGAGGTTTTGTAAAAAATAACACCTCGACGCACCCCGGGGGCCAGTGAACCCATGTGATTTTCGTACGTTTTTTTTATTTAACCAAATTATTTCGCGGTCAGATCTAAAAGGCAATTATTAATAAGGAAGAATAGCATTTACTATTTGTATTTTATTATACACGAAGATGAATTATAATTTCAAGTTTTAAAACGTTATCATATGATATCTTTTATAAATAAAAAATTATCCACATAACAATCCCTAAAATATTTTACAAGTGTAGTCAGCATTATTTTTATCCATTGATAGCAGAAACGATAATAATTTTCGATATTTTGTATTCTTTATAAATGCCATTATACACATTTCACGTAAGAAAATTGGCATTATTTGTAAAAAGTATGAACCATTGTAAGTATTCTCAATAATTACGACAGCAATGACACAAGTCACTTAAAATACAAATCAGGCATTAATACACCTATAATTTGCATGCTTTCAGCGTAAAGATTTTTTCTGAATAATAAATATGTATTTTTTGAAAAAATAAATTTATTATCATTGGGCTGTTATAGCTAGGGCTTCCAAAATTAATTAAAAAATTATAAATTATCAAACCATACGCCACAAAAAAAGTGCTCTGCAGCAATGTCTAACATATAATCAATGCAACTTCAGTTTTGTTGTATTACGAGTTTATAGAGTTTTACAAATAAAACATGATCTAAAAGAATTAAGGGTAATAAATTTTCTTGAAAAAAGGTTTACTAAACATAACAATGTAAAAATACAGTAGGTAAAATAAAGAACACTTATACTTTTTACTATTTTTTGCAAATTTTGAACGTTTTAGTATTTCCGATTATTTTCTGGTATTTTCCGATTTATTTAACCTTTTTTTACGTATGAATTGCAGCATACGTAACTATAGCTTTACCATTTAAATTTTTTTGTGTAAAATTGTTATATTTTACCGATATTTTAAGCTGTTATATCATTTTTTTATATGTAATGTTACATATAAGCGTAAGAGCTAAGTTTATGGTATTAACTGCAATATACTATACTATATACTTATTAGTTTAAGGTAATAGTAAATATGGTACATTTCGTTACAAATGCTTGTTGTAAAAAATCATGAAATTTAAAACTTTACGAGTTTATGGTAGCTTTGTTAAACCATTAATGCCGATTATCCTTTTCCTTTTATACTTGCAAAAATTTAGGGTGCAGTTTTTTGTTTATACCATTTATTTAATCCAGAATGGATCATAAAATAAAAGAATATCGTTTTATTGACTTTAGAATTTTATATTTTTTTATACCGAGTCAAAGAACAACCCATAAATTAAGCGTTACCCGAGGGTAAAAATTTCGAAGATATAACCCCGACGTAATTTGGCGCCGGGGGGAACTAAATCCCTAGTCAAAGCAGAAACCCCCAGAACAAGGGCTTACCGACCGAAGATTTTAGCTGTATAATATATTGACGACATAAAGTGGTTTTCTAGATGTAGGGACCCTTTAGTTGTTATAATCCATTTATTCTCCATCCTTTTGGATTTACCACTCTTAGAGACTTATTTTTACTTTAATTTTGTATTTTTAAAAAAGTCTGTACAGATAACGTCTAATAATATCTAAATATACAGTTTTCGGTTCCTTGGTTTTTGTCGAGTAGACTTCTTATCAAAGGTTTACTATGCAACCAAATTCAACATTATTTGAATTATTTTATATCACAAAAAAGAACTTACCTGCGACAATGGGGCATAGGTGAAATATCTATAAGTATATTAAAAAATACACAAATGGCAATAACAGAAAAAATATTTACCAGCAACCCCTTTTTTACAACGTTTTTTTGACTATACGGAACTACTCGGAAAGTGGATACGACTCAGCTTTTATTGTATATACATAAATAAATTAAGTAAATGGATATCAAGTTAAAAAAATAAAATAAAGTAGGGCATCGATTCGAATAACACTTGATTTACCAATAATTGCGTTATCCACTCATAAAAAAATTACAGATTATGATTAAACGTAAAAGGGTAAGCTGGTTTTAAAAATTTGGTAGCATTGTGACTTTAAATTTATTAAAATATTTTTTTAATGTAAATATTAAGCCGATGGTTTCTGACAATCCATTTATTTGTGAATAAGCACCATAAGAAAAATTTTTGTCTTCTTTAATATATATTTAACACAGTTATACGTTAATTAAATTCCCTTTAATAAATTTAGTGGTTAACTTAAGACGGAAATAAATAATTATACAACTACTTTTATTATTGATATCTATGCAATCGACAAGCAAGCAAGGAAAAACCTCAAACTAGGTAAACTTTGTAACACGTAAATATCTGCGCACAAATACACCTAAAAAGTATATTTGTGTCCAAAGTTTGCAATTTATAACCAGTAATTGCAGCAAAGTGCTTATGCCATGACTGCCTTGTTTTAATTCCCAGAGTAAATAACTTAGGGGTATCTATTTATGTTTGTCTCAAGGTTTGAAAAATATTTTATTTATGTTCTAAGATTACAACATCATTTATAAAATTATATTTATTTATTTCCCCTTATATAAAAGAGTAATACAAGAATTAATACAGTGAAGATAGAAATTTACTAAAAACAGCAACTGGTATTAAATTTAATTATACAGGCGATGATAAAAAACCAAGCATATAAATTTCTAAGTGGAAAATACTCTATTATTGCTTATAATCTGATGTGGTAACCGCTCCCAATCCGGCCCGGAAAAACTCGGGCCTTAACCTGGTCCGGAACCCGATTTCTGGAATATTGACCGTGCAACGCATAAAGGTCAAATGAGGTGTATTTTTTTAGGTCAGTATACACTATTGATAGTTTTTATAATTTTGACAAAAAGTTTAGATATAGTTAGAGTGATTTAATTTATATTTTTTACTGTATTGTATAACTTTTTTTAATTGCTACTAAATAACCTGCAAATTTACATAAAAAATCAGTAGTGCGTCTGACAAAAAAGCAAACTAAATTTTATGGTTTTAAAGGCTTTCGACGTGCAATTACTAGAGGAAAAGACAGTTTGCACTATATATATATCTCCATGAAAGAAAATATATTTTTTGTAGTAAAAACAGTTTATAAACAGACGTATTGTTAATCCACCTAAATTGCAAAAAATTTATTTGTACAGGATTTTGCAAGAAACAAATAAAATAATTTTGTTTGTATTTGTAATTAATAATTTAATTCATTGTAAAATGTTAAAATGCCGTAAAGTAAGTAACATAGACACCACAATTTTTATTTTGTCAAAAAGAGGAGAAACCGAAAACTTGTCGTAAAGATTGAACTTTAATGAGTTTATAATAACAATATTAGTTGTTAGCTGCTAGTAGGGACCGGGTTTTTGTTTGTTTTGAGGACGATTAAAAAAATACAAAAATGTTCCTCAAAACGGTAAAAATTTTTCGAATGCAATAAAAATCCTATAAACAAAAAATTTGGCAAAGAAATACGTATTTATCGTGTGTATTTTACGATTTTAATCATAATACACCTTTTTTTACTAATGTTTGAGATCTGAGTTAGCGGTCTTTTTACTTTTTAATTCTTACAAATATGCGATAAATGACAAGAGTTCATACTGGTCAAAGTTTCATAAAACTTCTAACCTTTTTTTGTTTTTAAATATATTTTTTGATCAAAATTACACGTTTTTTTACATTTTCTTCCGAATATAATTGTATCTACATATACTTTAAAAGTATTAGAGAAGTTTCTGTACATTATGAATAATTTTACAAAGATATTAACTTAAATAGATTTCTTAAAATTTTGAGATGACCTCAAAAATGAATAATCTAGAACTATTTATAAATCTAAAAATACAACCTTTTGTAATGAACATTACAACACAAAGAAAATTTGATATTTTCAAAACACGCGTCCCTAGTTGTTAGTATACATCATTCTTCCCATATAAAAAGAAAAAGCAAAAAATGCACAAAGTAAAAGGGATATTAGTTATTATAATCAAATAAAAACGAAAATAAAAAAAAATTGACCAAATGCAAAAAAATAAGTGGTGTATATTTTTTAATAAAAAAAAAAATTATACATATGATTTAAATGCAAGCTTGACAGTGGATAAACAAAAAATTGATGCGATGAAACCAGAACTATGTATTTACTCTGATCAACTTGTTTACTATAGGTATAAAAATGGTTTTTGTTTGTCATACTATACTTTATTTGTATTTATGTGTTCTGATACAGAAAACCCATTTACGTTTGAAAAATATTAAATATAGCGTATAAATTCATAGTTAATATAAACAAAAATTCGTTATTTATACTTGTTAGATTACATTTCGTACATAAAAATTACAGTTTTTTTTACGATAAAGGTGCGCAAAAACACAAAATGTAAAGCACACGTTAATATCCACAAAGATAGTAAAACGATGTTTTTTGCATATATAGTTTTAAACTTATTTAGGGTTTTTTATATCTACAAAATATATTTTTTTGATAAGAAAACTTGCATATTTTTATTAGAAAAAAACTAGCAATGTTGCAAAAAATTACTCGCTTCAATCAAGCAAAAGAAAATCGAATTAAAATAATAAACTTGTATGATAAAAATGCAGTAGGATATGGATTTGTTAGGACCGGCAATACCCATACATAAAGAAGAACTAGCTAAGAATCTTATATGCTAAAAAACTATCGAAAACAGCTTTTACTTATGTAAGTTGATATGTTTAAGCGACTCGATTATCTTAGATACTACCTGGCATTAAGACAAACAACAAATTTTAATAAGAAGCCGTTTTTGCAGCTTTTTAGGGTTTTTTGTTACATAAATACATGTTCCAGCCGATTTGCTTAAAAATATTGTCTCAACTTAAAGAAAAGGGTAAACTTCGTAATTGCTATAAATATGCTTGTTGAAGTAAAATATTTATTATACAACAAATATGTGTTGTTATTTAGAAAAAAAATTGGTTTAGTCATTAGTTTATGCTAAGCACAATCCGTTTAACAAAGCCTAAGATTTATGATACAGTTAATTTTTCATTAGTTTTATTGCTAGAAGTCAGAGATTAGCGCAAGTGTGGAATGTTCTAATAGCACTTATTGGGCCGGCAAAAATATTTCGAGAGCTTAACTTCTTCATTTGTGTACCTTGGTTGTTTCAAAGTTCATATTTAAATTATGCCTATGGATAACTTACAAATATTATGACACGTAAAAAAGGCACAAAAGTGATTTATTAAACAAAAAAAAAACTAGCACATTTAAACAGATAGTTCTAGACTACACACAGTGTTGTGTATATGTAACTATTCACATAGTCAAATGAATTTTACCGAACTAGCAATAAACATTACTTTTTTCAACCGTTTCTCAAAATTATAACTTTGCTGCACCATCATTCTTGTATTATTACGTTTTTTATAAAAAACATTATGCGTTGTTATCTTTTACAGTCTCTATTTTATAGAAAAAAATGCAGAAATAATTGACCTGGTTAGACTATAAACTGCGCCAGTTGCGGCAAGTTTTGAAACCGAAGAATTAGTTTAAAATTCCCGGTTCGTACTCACGCTTATAAATTGTACACAGATAAGAACAATAATACATATTATTTCTTATCAATGCAAAGAAATTATGCCACTTTGATAATATATTTTTTTCAGTAGTAATGAAGATACTGATAAAACAACTTGATTTGTACCATTATTGTCTGTTTAGATATTACCGTAAGAGTTCTACAGCACACCGTTTTCCTACTAATATCTTCGTGTTTTATAGTATATGCATGGTTTTAGCCAAAGCCTAAAATTATAATGACCGAAAATACAAAAAAAAGGATATAAGTAGATGCACGTAAAAATTTACGACATATTACAGCAAAAAGGTGCAAAAGATGTAATGTAACAATTAATATAACTCTGTAACGCGTTGATTTTTTTTCTCATACCATAAATATATGTCAAAAAAAAGCAATTCTCAGTATTTATGTTATAGTGCATTCCTGATAAGTGTTAGTAGAGTAAAAGTTTATAGAAATACCCTAGTTTTGGTATTTTTGTACCCTAAAAAGATTTTAAAGGTTTTTTTTGTATAAAATTAACACTACCACAAGAGTTTTCTACAGTATGCATTGCGTATTCAAATATACATTTTGTATAGTTAAATAATAAACAACGTTACAGACAGCAAATAAAAACGTTGTAGTACTTTATGCACAGCATTGCAATTATGAATGACCCTGTTAGAACACAATGACACACTTTTGCATTCGGTATCTAGACATAATTAATGTCAAATGCTTTTTACTTTACTCCTTTTTCTTGTGTTCTCATACCGCATATTTTGTTTTGTTAAAAAAAGGTTACTAATTTATAAAAATACAAAGCATCCCTTTTTATATTTAAATTAATTTTTTCCCATTGTTCGTTATTATTTGTGCACTTTTCTCTCATAAAATATTGTAGATCATTTTTTAATGCTTAAATAGCGCTCACAATTTCACTTTTTTTTCTTTAAGTATATTACTTTTTGATTTCAATGTATGTGATTGCGTGTAATTTGGTAAGTATAAAGGCCGAGTTATGTATATTTTATTCTAATTTATACGTCATCTTCACTAATAAAAAATGACCGAAGAAGCTTGTCTCGGGCATTAACCATTAAAATGGATGAAATTATATCATTAGCTACAAATTTGAAGTAGAAAACAAAAAAAATCCAGTTTTATTTTTTTTCAATAATTTTTTACACCTTAATTTAGTTACAAAATTATTTTGAAGGATAATTCCAACGCGGCTCGTATATTTTTTTTGTCCCAGTTAACAGCAAAAACTCACCTTAATTTTGTTTTTTAAACTGTTTTCTTTCTGCTTTTTTTTTTGCTTTGACACTGAAAAATATTTCTACATATTTAACTTTTTCTATAAGAGAAAGCAGAATACTGCTCTTGCGTAACTTTTACTTAACCTTTCTTAGTTAAGCCTAGTAAGTTCTGCACAAGTTTCATCTTACCCGAGGCAACACTTATATCAGTATTTTTTAGCGTTCTCTATTCGTCTGCTTTATCTCCGAACTTTTTAACCAAATCTATGAATCTATATATTTAAGTACTAAATAATTTGCTTGGTTGGCTGTATGTAAGAAATATGTCCGTTTTTATCGTATAAACATGTTACGAAAATTGTAACATAGTGCAAAAAACTAGTTTTTTGGTTATGTTTTTACCGCTTTTGTTTTTTTTTTTGCGCATGGAACAATTTTTATCTTATCTTGTTGTTTTTTTGTTACATTTTTCTGATTTCACTTCGATGGATTTTTTAGTAGAAAAACGCAATCGGATATTTCTACAAGAAATAGGCATTGCTCTTCGCATCCTTTGAAACCAAAATATATAGCACTTAGCTGTCATATTATATTTAGCTCTGTAGGTGTGCCTTTGTTTTTTTTGCTGTCAGCTCGAAGAGTAAAACATATACCATAATTTATAGATGAAATATAAATTTAACATCACTGAGTCAACAAAGATTTAATTTTTTATGGCATTTTACCCCGAACCAAAAAAAAAAAATATGACAGTAATTGGGTTGTGCACCTTGGATCATGGCGCCAGGTAAAATTGTACAAAGAAGTTAGGGAATCTAATAAAAATTGAACCTTGATAGAAAAATCCAAACTAGGCAAAGAACAGCGAACTACAATACTGATATTAACGGTAAATACACGCCTTCTGTCAGCGAATACACATCTTTCAATTTGGTTTTTCTTAATATAGACTTCTTTGCTATTTTTTGGTTGCGGCGTTAGCGCACAAAAAATTTACAAGAAGAATATACAAAATAACAATTCTAGCTATACACAAAAAATACAATTGACTGCACGATGATTTTGCAAACCATGGCAAGAGCTTATTGCTTCGTCATATATTACGAAAAAATTGTATAAAAAGATTAAGTCAGAATGTAGGTTCCAATTTATGTTGTTTACTTTTTGGTCTAAATCAGTGGCACAGCATGATGATATACGCTAAATTGCAATTTTTTCTAATCTCTATTAATAAAATACGTTATAGTCATTTTATTAATTGTAAAATATAACACAACTTATAAATAATTTTCATATTTTTACATTTGTCTTTGCATTCACTTGCGTAAGGTATTCTGTAAATGTACTTGCAATTTTTCCATTCTGTTTCCTGTTTTAACTATAATAGATAAAATTATTTTTTTTGATTGATCTATTTTAATTATAAGAAGTTAGTATAAAATGGCTATTTTTGATAAACAACAATATAATGAAACTGCAAACCCCTTCGGTTGCTAACGCGCTACCTTTTTTTTGCGCTTATCATTGTTGTAAATAGAAATGGAAACGGACCCGGTTACCAAAAAAAAATTGTGATTTTGCAAAAAAGCCTAATTGTTAGATCCGGCATAAAATATTTGGCTTTTTTAACCGTCGTTGTTATGATTAAATGCTTCAGGCATATAAATACCCTTTTGATACACTTCTACACTATATCACTAGCCGGCACATAGCCAAAAACCAAAATTTGAAAAAAGAGGGGCCCAAAACCCATTTTTTCTAAAAAAAGAGCAGGTTAGTACAAAAAAATACAAAAAAAAAAGGTAAAAGCTATTTCACTTAACATAGAAGTTTCAGAGAACGCAAAGAAAGAAAAATAACTATTTAAAATCATTAATATATATTTAATTTACAAAACCTTTAAAAGAAGGGCCCCTTGGCACAGGTAGCCCCCTTTGCTACGGCCTGATCATTAGTTTTGTTACTAAGGGCGTGTTTTTCTACGTAACGTTTGTTATCGTTTCATTTTTACAGTCAAAATTTTCAAAACAGAATAACAGTAAGAAAATTATGGTTACAGTTGTTAGAAAAGTGTTTTTTTTATAACTTTACGTTATTTTTAATTACTATACGATATTTTATGGTAATTTTGAATTCGATCTGTTAAAAATCGTTTGATATTTTTTTTTGCAAGACTTGAATTTTTTTTACATAATTTCTAGTACGGAGAAACAAAAAATACTTAAAAATAGTATGGTTGTACTTCTTTGCCGTTAGGTTCTTTTATTTAAACGTTAAGTTAAGAATCTTATATCATAAACTATAAATAACGTTACGTAAAAAAATACACGCCCTAAGAATACTTTATATCTGGCAAAAAGAATATTTTAAAAGGCTTTAAAAACACTATACAAAAATAAGATTTTTGCTGATATGAAATGACCCGATGCAAAAAAAAAAAAACAGCCCTTAGGTCAGGGGCGTAGCCAGGATTTTTCAAAGGGGGGTTTTTCAAATTTTTATTTGAAAAAAATGAAAAAAAATGTTTGTTGATGTTAGGAAAGACAGGCCAACAACAAATAAAAATGTAAGGCATATATGTGCATGTTTTTACAAAGAAAAAACTAAATCTTACGTTTATGGATCCGTAGACTAATATAAAACAAACATATTTTCTCAAATGCATTTACACCTTTATGTTTATATTTGTTTTTTTTGTTAATATATTGTTGTGGTACGCACGCAACAGTCAACCTATTTAAGCACTTTTGCGCTGCTATTATTGTTACAAAAAGAAAATTGCAATTTTTGTCTCAATAATGTTCTAAACCGTTCTATTGCCTCCTAAAATGCCCGCAACATTACAATGCATTTCAGATTTTTTGGCGTCAGCAATTTGTATACAATTAATTTTTACTCTATAATGATTTAAGCATAATTTTGTCAATTGCGCCTTTCATTTCAAATTCAATCAGCAGTTGGTAGAATATCGGCGCCAAAATCAAAAAATTTAATGCCTCTCGTAAGTATATTTTTAAGATTGCTTGTGTTTTATACAATTTTTGGATTTTTTTTATTTATATCTTGTTAATTCAGTATTTTTTGAACGTTATAATAAATTATATTGTAAAAATAATAGACCTGAAAAAAAAAAGAATTCGCATTTATTTTTAGTATTCGTATAATCGTTTTTCAATTTGTAAATTTTAGTAATGGATTTACTTTTTTTTTGATAAAGAATTTTTTTTTATAGAAAATCTTTTTAAATTAAATCACCAAGCAATATGTATAACAATGATTGCATTCAATTAAATTCAAAAATATTTTGCTAAAATAAACTTACCTTTTTTTTGTAATAAGTTATTAATCAAAGCTTCCTTTGTTTACAGTCGAAAAAAAAATTCTAATATTATTGCAATACGTACAAGCATTTTTTTATGTATTTATAATTTTTTTTTCGTTTATAGACGATTAAGATGTCTGATTTTTTTCTTAGTTTTTTTATTGCGTAAAATTTGCTAAAAAGGTATAACAAAACATTAAAATGTGTTTTGCAGATAGCTTGTAGTTGATATGTTAACAAAGTACAAACAAATTTGAGTTTCAAGGAAGTATGAACTTAATTATACAGTTGTAATATTTATATATTAACTGCATTATCTGCTTACATTTGATGATAATTAAATTCATTGTGGTTCAACTTATAGAAAATCTTGTACAGGTTTTGATATACAGCAATTTTTCGGTATTCGGTTCCAATTCATTGACAAAATATAAAGCATAAATAAAACAACTATCTTTAAATATGTAGAATAAAAAATACAAAATTGTTCCTTAACGTATATTAATGCTTTTATAAAAGTACGAGACATCGGGGTAATATTTTATATAACAATTTTTATTTAATTACGCTTTCTAGTATCTTTTAGGCAAAACTGTTTGTGAATATAATTGAGAGCAAGTTTGTTTATTTCTTATGCATTTTAATTACTACAAAATTTTTACACAGCCTTAGAAGTGGTTAATATAATATGCGTCCGCGCCAATGCCTTAAAATTCTTCAGACATTAATTGCATATTAAAATTTGTACAACGTTTAGTTTGTATTTTTCACAATGTAAGACGCTTGGACAAAATCCCAGTAAAAAATATTCGTTGTAGTCCAAGTTTTTTCTGTTAACATAATTTTTATAAAATTTCAAACCACCATTGTGTCTACTAAAGAAAAAAGCTTTTTCAATATTCGGAAAAGAAAGAATTTTTTTTATTTACTATATTTGTTTTTTAAATGCAAAGCTAATGTGAAATATGTATCAAAATACTAGAAAAACAGGATTTAGGCAGTTAAAAAAAATAATGCGTTCAAAAAAATTTTACACCTACATATAAAAATCGTTTGAACCCTTTTGTGCAATCGTTCTAAAACTCAAGTAATGTATTTGTATTTCCCTAGAAACAGTGTTTATTTTTGCTTATCTAAATTTCTTGATCCTATACTACAAAATAATATAATTAGCGAAAGGTTTATTTTTTGGAAAACCCAGAATCCGGTTCTTATTACTTTTATAAAAAGTTTTATCTATAATTTGTTTTTATTCAGATTAATGTACTAAAAAAAATAATTGCACTACAAAAGAACTTCCTTTAATTTAAAGGCACTTTTTTTCTGAAGGGGGGGTTGTCCCCTATCCCCCCCCTAAATACGCCACTGCCTGGGGTATACTAGTGGTTTTTTGTACTCTATATCTTTGCCTTGTATATATTTGCCCTTAAAGTACTTATTCATGTAACGATGGAAATAGTTTAATGCGTATAACGTAAATAATTAATGATTTTAATCGTCATTACTAGGCTTCTACTTTTTGTAAACTGCGTAGAGTGATTATCAAGATAAAAACATCTCTAAAATTAAGAAAATTAAATTCAATTGAAGGCTAGCTTGTTTGCGCCGTAAATATATTATACGATATTATTAAAAGTGACGGGCTCCTTTATATAGGCAAGTGAAGAAATAAATTATCTCAGATGTAGTAATTTTTGTAAAACTAGTATGTCTTTATAGAAATTTGACACTCTAAAGGCATAATATTATCTATTACTTTATTTAAGATTTTCGACACGAGCTTTACGGATTATTACTGCTTAAAAATGCTTTAATCAGAATTATCAGATCCGTAGTATTTTATAATTGATTTTAAGCTAGTTTAGATGGCTTTCATTGTTTTCTTTCGTATTTTTCTTGTGTTTTTTACGTATATTAGTAGAGCCTCTACAATAGTAGAAATATGATACAAGCCTAGAACATACAGATTGCTGTGCAAGCAAAATAGAAGGATATCATTTTTTAAAAAAAGTTATACATAACGCTTTTTTTTGACTTTGCCTTCTTATTTTTCCTTATTAGCATTAATGCTACCATAACTTTAAAGCAAATATCAGGGGGGTCTAATATGGTATGGCCATATTATGGGATATGTTTTTTTAACTTTCCCCCATAATGGCCATTATGGTAAAATATGCT
>JAQFYM010004879.1:0-14394 GCA_034694785.1 Agrenia bidenticulata
AATTACACTTTATACAGATTTAGACAGCTTCAAAGATACACAATGCGTAAATCTTATGTTGAATCAAAGTAAAAGCATGCAGTACTTGTAGGAATAGTAAATTTTTAAAAGTTAATGTTTTAATAGTATTTATAAATAAAATTATTTTCTCTGTTTAAATGAAGATGTTATGCGTATAGTATTCTTTGGGAGCGTTTGTCTTACGGTCTATATTTGCAAAACAATATACCATTGTTTGATAGTGGCATTAGTTAATATGGTCGCATAATATTAGTAGATGCGAAATAGAACTCAAACATATAAAATTCTAATAATACATACTTTTTAAATACTGAGGTACTTCATCTGGCACATTCATCAGTAAGTAATCAATCTAACAAGCGTATTTGCATCTACATAATATTTACATAAGAATACATATAAGCTATACTATCAATAGTTTTTTTTGGCTAAATGCAACAATTTTTTTACCGAACAACTATATTAAAACAACAAAACAAAAAAATTAGGCGTAACAGCTTTTGAGTGTATTTTAATAGTCTTTAATACAAAGTATACTTTAAGTGGTTGGCAGTAACATTTTATATTTCTGTATTGCACAAAACGCCGTAAATTTAGTAGTTTTTTTTTCAGTTTTTTTTGCATATGCCTTTGCACAATAATAAGCATATCTACTAATTTTAAACGAATTTACAAAAAAATAATTTAATATGTACTATTATGTAGAAAAAAGAATGGTATGGATTAACAGAAAGTTTTTTTGCACATGATATACTACCTGTTTTACTGAAAGTATAAAATAAATCTTTTTTGATTTTAAAAATTTAAAGTTGCATACAATAACACTTTATCAGTATATAGAATAAGTAGATTATTAATGATTTATTCTTGACGAATTTTATTGTTTAGTTAACACTACAAATATAGTACATAAAATTCTAAAACAAAACTTAAAATATATTTATATAGTAAATACAACGCATAACAAAGCGGCAGAACCCCGCGGCCAAGACAGAATAATTTAGAAATAGAAATATTAAAATACTTGTATTACCAGTAAGTTTTAGTAATGATTTAAACGCACCAAAAATTTTTTCTTATTGCGTTTTTTAAAAGCGAGGTACAACCTTTTTTGTCATTCTATTTATGCTTTTATAGATGCAAACATGCAGTTTTTAAAAAAACTAACCTACTCATTTTCCAGACGTCAAACCTTCTTTTCACAAACCAACAGTATACTGATACTTTTAAACTATATTTTTGCAATTTATTGCAAAGTATTGTTTCATGAATTTCATGAATATTATGTTTTTCATCTAAAGTGAATTTGATATTATAAATACAATACATGTAAAAAAATTTAAAATTTGCCGTAAAGTAAAAATCTTTTTAAACAAATAATAAAAAAAAGTTTTTGCATATTTCAGGCCTAAAAAAACACTGAATTCTAATAAGTGGGTTTTTACATAGACCTAGTGATACAAATCGAACTATTTGCTAATACTTTTTTTATATATAAAAGTAAACTGAATACTAAGAACCGTATTGCTTTTCATATAATGCGCAAGGAAAACTTTTTAGTGTGTATTATAAAAAAATAAAAAAACTTCGTTTTTGTAAAAACTGCAGTTTTTATTAATTTCTACTAACAAAGAGCGTTAAATTACAATACCAAATTACAAGAACAAAATATAGTTGGACTTTTTGAAAACTGAAATAACGAAAATGTGTATTATAAGATAATGTGCAAATGTATAACATAACTAGACTATACGCCAAACTGTGCGTAAAATGTATTATAAATGCTTGCTTTTTATATTAAGGCTAATTTTTATGCAAGATGCAAACACATGTTGCTCTGCAATAACATGTTTACAATTTTAAGATGTCATGATTGTTGAAAAATTAAAAATTTTTTGTATAAGTATGTATTTTTACAGAAAAAATATTTTAGTTTTACATTAGAATTTTTTTTTAGTTTGTAAAATATTTTTTAAATTCCAAAAGCAAAAAAAAAGAAAATTCTTTTTTATGAGGTTATACAATAAAACTTAATAATCATTATTTGATTTTTAACACCAAATTATTTTTTGCCAAATTTTAGTCATGCTTGCATGGCTTACAAAAGCCATACGCATATAAATAATACATAACGATGCATTAAAACTATTCTGATGTCTTTTATTTTATTGGTATGCATGTTGTGTTGACATTGTAAGTAAGTTAACAGAGAAAAATCTTTTCTTTAGACTAGAAGAAGAAAAACATTTAATGGTATTGTTTACTCTACAGTAATAAACAGATATTATGCCAATAAACAGAAAAAAAAATCCGTTTTTGCTATGCGCTAAATGCAAATAAAATTGTCAATTATTAAAATAATTTACACATTAAGGTACGGCTATTACGATCGCGTTTTACATTTTAAAAACATATCGTTTTGTTTTTATTTATCATTTTATAACGAAAAGTTATATGTTTAGTCGTTTTTTTTTTATTTCTACCAAGTCAATAATAAACAAAACATGGAAAAATGTCCGCATATTACGTAACAAGTATAAAAATAAGAAAAACATTTAATACCTGTAAAGTCGGATTATTGCTTATTAATAGAAGAAAAAATGTTTTTGTTTATTTAGAACAAACTTAAAAATTGTTTTTGCCGAAACAATGGCAATAATGATACATGGATATTTTTTTTTGAGCATAGGCCTTAACCGACAGGCTCGTCGAGATGAACCGCGGGCAGGCAGGCTGCCTATCGACCGGGTGGAGTGATACAAACCATAGTCGGGCTTATGCCCAGCCAAAAAAATATGATTTTTTTGCTATTATAAACACAAGTTGTAACCTTTTTTGCATAGATTTTTGTTTATTAATATAACTTTTATATAACACAAACACATATTACACAAAACAGTTTTTTTTTGTATAGCTATCGTTAAATGACTTTGTATTAAAAAACTAGTATGAGTCACCTCTGATTTATGCATCGCATCAGTGAAGTTAATTTAAGGAGGAATTTTTGAGACCGTAAATATGTAATATAATTTTATCAAAATCTTTGAAATAACTAATATTTGTATTTTGTTTTATCGACATTTAGGAAATTTATTTCTATTTTTAACAACAAAACAAACTCACTGAGGGCGTGTTTACATTTTTTACCTATGGGTAGGTCTTTTACCTATAGGATTTTCAACTTTTTTTACAATAAAAACTATGGGGTTTTACTTTCTAAGTTGATTTTGTACCTTTTTCGTAAAAAAATCATATGGTTGGGTTTTTAAAAGATAAAAAAAACCTTTGGGTCGATCCATTGGATAAAAAAAGATGTAATTACAATGCCAGTTTTTGTAACCTATAGGTTGGTGCAAGTGAAGGCATCAAATTTGACTGCCTATAGGGTTTCTGGAAAAGCCATAAATAATAAATATTTAAAATTGAAAAAATAAAAAAAAAACATAAACTAATAAAACTAATCACTGTAATCTAAAAAGGAATACGTATTACTATATTATGCTTCATATTTAAATACCCTATAGGGTATAAACCCTATAGGGAAAAAAAAGTGAAGAAGCCTTAAAACTTACAAACCCATTTTCGTCGTATTTTTTGCTTTTTAACTGTTTTTTTTTTTGACATCCTACACATTTTGGCTATTCCGCAGTTTATTTACGACATTTAATTTATTTACAATTACATGGTATAAAACGTATTTAATTGAATTTTCGGCTTAAAAAAACTTCATATTTTTTTGGTATCTTTCTGCAGGTAAGTCTGCAATTAGTGTTGCAATTATTATTATCGTACAATTTCTATATAACTGTTGCGCTTTTTTTGTATAAATGGCGGATAAATTTAGAAAATTGATAGTTTAGGTGTAATATTAAACGTTATTTTTTCTACAAATTTTTGTATACCTATTAAATGGTTACGTAATTTTTTACTAAATTACTTACCGTTTGCAAAAAGTTCCACATTAGTTTTCGGTTATGTTGTCTTTTTTGAATTTGAAATTAAATCTAAATTTGTAATTAAATCTTTATAAAAGAAAAAAAGGTATAAAAGAAAAATTTAAACAATTATTTAGGCTAGGACTAAAGCAAAATTTTCTAGAGTTACTACAATTGTATAAAAAATAGCAATACGCGGCAGCGGCTTCATACAATACTCTAAGTATGCAAATACACACATAATGATATGTATGCGCATTAAAATGCATTTATTTTGGCAAATACTGTTTTTTACTTTGAATTTGGATGGTAAGTTACGTAGTTATTGTATATACGAACACTGAATCTACGCCTATAAGTGTTTTTACATACCATGGTTGTATCAAAAATTGTATAAACAACGAACCATAAAACAATCTGATAAAAAAGAACTTATCTTTACAACATTTTGCTACTCACAGTAATAAAAAGTATTGGATGTCAAAACTGCGCTTTAAAACAGCTTTTGTATGTATAAGAGCGACTTATACTCTGAATATGACATTTTAATAATCATTGCTTTTTTTTTGCGATGGTTACCTACATCGTTTATTAATTTTTAAAAGGGTGCGCACACAAAAACATTAATTACTAAATTTCAAACAAAGTCATACACGAACAACGCATCTTTATTTTTTGAATGCAGTTTTTTACTGCATTTTAGAATTTTTTTTTTATATAGCAAAAAGAACGGTAAATGATATACAAAAAACAATTTACATGTTCAGCATAAAAAAATGTATAAATACTTTTCCAAGAAAAAATGTATATTTTCGTTTAAGAAAAAACTCGGTAAATACAGTTTTTGTAGTAAAAATGTCTATAAGCGCAGTTTTTTACTGCATTCTTAATCCAATGTAATTATAATAACATTTTAGACGTCTAAAGGGTATTTTTTAGATAATTAATCGTTTTATAAGTATGTAAATTATGTTTAAAACAAATTTTGCGTAACTAAAAAGGCTTATTTTTATAAAAAAAATTAGAAAATGCAAATACTAACTACTTAAACGCATAAAAATCAACCATATAAGACCTAAAAGTACATCAACACATTTTTTTATAAATTGCAGATGTTAAAAGAACCTCATATCAGGTGGCATATACAGGAATTTTAAAAGAGGGCTGGCCTGTATATTTATTGCAAAAACAGCTGTATAACACATTTTTTTGATAAATACGTTTTTTGTGTATTTTTGTAAAAATTGCGTTTTTTTAAAAGTCAAATTTTATTTAAAAAATTAATACTGCTTAAAAAGACACCCCTCTTTAATTATGGCGCACAATATTTTTGGAAAACAACATTTTGCCTTTCTTCTTCCTGGCTACGCCCCTGCTTCATATCCGACATTTTATTTATCAGATATCCGATCCGATCGATTAAGGTATCGGTTAAAATCACTATGTGAAATATACCGGATAAAAAGATAAGAAATAACCGCTATACTCTTTTTTTTATTGTTTATTTGATTAGCGAAATTGACTAACCAATTTTGCAAGAAATGTGTGTTTTTTATGATAAAGATAGATATACGACGTTTATATATTTTTTTGTGTTAATTGCAATATAAGACTCGGAAATTATCCTAAGTACACCAATACCAAAAACATTAATTATTGAAGTAGCAATTGACGCATTAACATGAGCCAGAAATCTCACAAAAACCATTGTAAAAGTTATAAATTTTTATAGAAGTGCGTTATTAAGTCGTAACATATATAATATGCACATTAATAACATCTTATTTTTTTTTGGTAAAAATTTAAAGAATATGCTAATACATATTCTATACTTTATCACCATAAATGCATTACGAAATATTTGTTAGAGCGTTTTTTTTTACTTTTAACATTAGGTCTTATTTTTTCGAAACAACTATATATAATAAGAACCACCCAGATTATCTTTTTAACACTTGTTACTAAATCTGTAAAAAGATAGATGCACCCAAACAAGTGTTTACCGACCCTTTGAATTTTTTTATGGTTTATAGCAAAATTAGCATCTTGAAACTACCTTAGTCATTTTCTTATAATGTACATTTGTTTATGCTGCGCAATTATTATATTAAAATTCGTAAAAAAAAAAATTATTTGTTTTAATTTTACATTTATATGCTCTATGTTTTTATAGTGTTGTGTTAAACAGCCTTTTTTTCTAAAAAACAATCTAGTTTCATTTTCTTTTAATCAACCCTTTTTGGATGAGGCATTCAAAGCTTGTGTTTCACTATTCTTAGCCATATAAAAGATGATATTTATTTACAGATGTGTCTTTATTTACCTTTATACCTGTTCTAGAACCTTTATCCTTATCTTGATATATTATCTTGCCTCTAGATTAAGCTTATATTAAAAGCTTAATTAAACGCACCGCATTTGTTCCATTAAACCAAATTTTTGCGCAATCGCTGGATCTCGGCGGTCCATTTCGATTGCAGTATTTAAACTTGCATATAAACCCTTATTTACAATATTATTCACGTTTCTAGTTCTTGGGGTGAGCAGGGCGTATTATCTGTTCCAACCCTAAACCAAATTCTTTGCGCATAACAGAAAATGTATACATAGTTGTTCACAAATTCTAGAATAAGCATTTTTTGGTTTGTTTTTTATAAACAGTCATCTTTTATAAATACAAATATAAGATTAAGGCCGAGGTAAATTGGCTGGTATATATATTACATACCAAAAAGAAATATAGTTAAACCAAGAAAAACTCTGTTATTAGTAAATTTGGAAATTTGGATATCGGATGCATTTTCCGCAAAAAATCGGGGTGCATCGGACCGAATATTAATTGAAATTAACTAAAGGTTAAGTCGGATATCACAAAAATATGCAATTTATTACTCTTCTAAGTATGAAAAAAAATACAGTAATTATACGCAATAAGAAAGAGGTTTTTTCGAACAAGTTCTTCATACACATATTATTATTGTATAAAAAAGGGTCAAGACTATGTACTTACGATTTAAAACATAATAAAAACCTTTTTGCAAATATTTTGCTTTCTTTTGTAAATTTTTGGTCTGCAAGAATTACCACCCCTGTCAGTTTAAATAACGAATCATTGTACCACACAGATTTTGTAATTTATAAGAAGTTCTAACACACTTATTACCTAGAATTTTTAACAAGTGATTGTTTTGTGTTTTTGATTTTTTATTATAAATATAAAAGTTTAGAAAGATTTTTCTTTACTAAATTTTAAAAAACAGGACTTTTTTAAGTTTTTTGTATTATAAAAACTTAAAATAATTTTTGCTAAGTGTAGAATTGTGTATATTGTATACATAAAGGTTATTTTTCTAAAAGCTTTGTTTTTTAAATTTTATTAACTATAACAAAAAAACATTTACAGAAAAAAATTATTGCATTATATGCGCACATAAAAGAATATAGTATTTTAAAGAATTTACCTTAACAAGTTATCATTTTGCAAAACTAAACTTAAAAAAGAGGTACATGCAATTAGATATTTCAAAGACTATGTTCGTATTTGTACAGGTAATCTATGGCAAAAAAAAAAGTATGATAGTAAAACAAAAAAAAATTTGCGCAATAACAATATCTAGTTAAGCTGTGTATACTTTTTTTAACTAATGAGTTTTTGTTTTACCTATAGGTTTTTTTATAAAAAAACACACATAGGGTTTTTTAATTTTTATGTTCCTTTTTTTATTTATATCTGACAAAAAATTACCTATGGGTCGACTCATAGAAAAAAAAAACATTGTTTTGACCTATAAGAAGCTTCGTACTATATGTGATTTAAGTGAACAAAAAAAAAGTATAAACCCCATGGGTTTTTGGCAACAAAAAAATTCAAAAAAAAAGTAAATAAGAATTACCAAATTTAAACCCCAATAATTCGTATTTTAAAAATTGTTTTATAACTTGTGTAAAAAACCGCGTTATATCACAAAAGGGTTATACCCATAGGTAAAAACCTATAGATAAAAATAGTAAACATGCATGTAATGTGGAACCAAAAAGTAAACCGTGAGCATGTTTGCAACTGCCATAGTACAAGTGTATACGTCAAAACTAAAAAGGTCCATATAATGGCATTGTTAAATTTTCAAACGATAGTAAAATTTATAAATATAAAAGCAGCATGTTTTAAATATAAACTGATACTCAGCTGCAGTTTTACGGCATTTATATAAAAAAAAGTGCAAATCATGTGGAGATTTGTTTAAACGTGTTAATTTTTGAGTATCATCAATTTTGTCTGTTTGGTGGCCCCTTAGGTCGAGGGGTCTTGGAGTCCCTATAAATCCACCGCTCATTTTCTAAAAAAATAAAATCATTTTAATTATTTAGCATGTTTTTAACCACATTTTTACAAAGATAAAAACTTATGGAAAAAAACATTTTACGATATTTTATGTTTAATTACAAAATTTCTATTTATTGACTATAATTTGTGATGAAAATAAAGCTTTGCTAATTTTTTGCGGTGTCTGTAGATTTTGCAAATTGACAACAATCGTATACATTAACCATTAGAAAAATATGCAGCGAAAAATAAAAATAGGTTTAGGTAAATTTAAAAAACAGAAAAAATCCAAAACTAATTTTTTTCAATGCATGTAAAGAAAGATTTTATCAAAAAATATATAATTTACAGAAAAAATATTTTAGATTAGCAGGTTCAAGTTTTAAAACTAAGCACACAAATTAGTAAAATTGCGTAACAGCAAACCACTAAAAAACAATTTACCTCAGAAAATACTATAATATCAGTTTAAACTTTATTCTCCGAGCTTTGTGGTTTTTTTAGTCTATAAAAACCGCATCTATAGATGCGATTAGTAGAATACCCCATAAAAAGTTTACAACTTTAGGCAGGTCTTCTTATTTTGGGATTGAATCTCAAAATTCCTCTATGAATTATTTGAGGAAAAAGGCGGTATTTTTACACTATACTTTAGGATTTTCGGAATTATATCTAAAAATTATGCAAAAAAAAAAAGAAAAATTTTAATATATTTATAGAAACACTATGTTATTATTGACATGTTTTTACATTTTACTTATTCTGCTTTATTGAACCATCTTTTTACAAGAATTTTAGCATTTATGGTAAGCTATAGAATGTTATAAACCAATATAAAAAGATATACAATGCATGACTAAATACAGAGATTACAATACTAAATAGTCTTTTGAACCAGAATTGTTATAACATTGCGTAAAAAATTGTTTCTAATTCATAAAAAAAGGACAACACATGGCTGTTACGAACCTCTTTACAGTTTTTTTTTAAGAAAAGCTTTATCTAATAACTTATAAATCATTATGTGGAAAACACGTACTCGCTATAAATGGATTTTTTTTTAATGTTATGAAATGTTTTCACATCATTTTATTTATATACAAAGTAAAAAAATGTTTATAAAAATAACACACAAGTATATTAAAAAAACACCAATAGAATTTTCAAGTTGGATAAATTATACTTTCGGCATTTGTATTAATCGAAATTTTAATTAACCCACTGCGAAGTAGTCCTGTAACACAGGAATGTATATGAAACAGAAGATACTCGCTTTCAAGATACATATTATGTATGGTTGTTTGCTTGCTTTCTTGTTCAATTTATTGGTTTATTTTTGTAGCATAAGGACTAAAAATCGTACTCGCTAACAAATAAAAAATCTTTATTTACTTCATTCGATTAAGTTTTGTCCAGGAAAACATCATATAGAAGTATTTATACACATTTTAGTCTCCTTACAACATTTATTGTCACTTAACGGATTTATAAGTTATTTTAATTTCGAGTTTTTTTTTTTAAATAAAACAAAAATATTTTAGGTTTTTACGATTTTTTTCCATAAAAACCTATAATAAAAAGGCATGCCTATGGGTTCGATCCTGTGATTTTGCATCAAAAACGATCCATTTGGCGCATTTTTTATGACCACGCATAAAAATCCTATCAAAATCAAATTTACCCTTAACCCTTTTACCATTCATCACACCTAGGGGCGTAACCAGGATTGTTTTTCGATAGGGCAAAAAAAAGGAAATGAGCTAAAACAACATAAAAATATTTTTTTATTTTTTTTGAAAAAATTCTAAGAAAATTTAAAAAGTACAAATTTATAAAAAGTATGATTTTCGGGGGTTTTATACGCCCCAAAAAAAGGACCCCCCCCCTTAAATCAGGTGTGAGTTTTTCTAGGGGGGGGGCATTTGCCCTCTTTGCCCCGTCTGGTCACGCCACTGATCACACCCATAGGTGTGATGAAAAATTAATTTAAATATTAGAATCACACCCATAGGTGTGATGATTAAATTATTTTATAATTTACATCACACCCATAGGTGTGATAAGTAAATCATTATTTATTTTAAATCACCCCATAGGTGTGATGACTAAATTCCTTTGCTCTTTGAAATAACACCCATAGATACAACGTAAAAACATTTATATTTTGTATTTTACACCGTTAGGTTTATAGGTAAAACATTTCTAATATTACAATTACACGTATATGTGTAAAGATAAACCATTTCTAAAAGTTAGATTACAACTATAAGTGGAATAAACACAAGCATAATACACATTACCATTACCTTTATATACTTGGTGACACTGTATATTCTAATTAAAAGATTCATATATCCATAAAGATATCTTTATTTTCTTTACTGTATTCGTTCAAAATGCATTATGTTTATCAATTAATCACAACCTTTCAGTTAAAAGTAGATATTTACTAAGATAGAACAGCAATTTATAAAATAAACATGCTTACATGATTTTAGTTAATATTTTTATGCTTCATATCCAGGCCTCTGAAATTTGGGGATTTTCTAGAAAAATCCCAAATCTCCCTAAGGCTGTATATTGTAATTTTCCCATGTTAAAAAAGTGTTTCCCATGGGTAAATCTTTCTTGCAGCTAGAAATTTTAAATCGCCCAAAATGGCCATGGTAAATTTAAAATTTTACCCACGGCTCTGATATGTGTAAAATTATACCCACATCGTTATTTGTTAACCTATGGGTAGAAATAAATACATAATTTACTCTACAGGGTTTAAAAAACTACCCATGGGTATAATAAAATACAAAAAAGCTATGAAATAAAAATGTTACCCATGGGTAAAATTTCATTATGTTTTTAGGCTCCGATTCTATTCATAGGTAAATTAAAATACATGGCCTAAATTGGGATAACAATGCATTTTTAAATTTTTTAATTTGGGGATTTTAGGGAGAAGTATAGGATTATAATATTTAAGCACATTCTTGCTTAAATGCAAAAATTCTAACAAAGTAGTACTACTTTTTGTATTTTGTGCTTTATTTTCTGTTTTTTTTAACAAAAAATTGTCAAAATGTTAGTTATGCTATAAACGTTTAGAAAGCCTAATTTTAAGGCCTTTTAAAAAATATATTTTGGAAAATTTTGAATCACAAGTATACAAAATTACGTAATTAGTACAATTGATGTGGATAACTAAAAATATTGCAGCCAAGAAGCATGTCCGGTTCACTTTTAAGTAGTTTAAATTAAGCAGATCGGCATAAAATGCATGTGTTTTACCCATATCATTATATTCTGAAACTGCTATACAGACTACGTGGATAATGGTGATCTTTGTTGGGTTAGCACCCAAAAAGAATTTATAAAATGTACTTTTAAGTGGCCGCCATACTCTAATTTATTCCGAATTTACGCGCAATCAAGAGAACTTGCAAAAATACACATTTTGCGTTATTAAAATGTGCAAATGAACTGCAGAAATCAATGATAAGACAAAATGAATATCTAATGAATTTTCTGATTATTTTGTTGATTTTAAATTAATTTTTAATTTAAATCAAAAAAATAATTGACATTTTAATCAATTTAATTTTGGGATAAAAGTATATAAAGGCATAAATTATAAATAAATAGTATCGTTTCAATTTTATTCATGGTTTCTAAGAAAAAAGAGAATAAGCCCGACTCATACAACAGGGGTTTGACTCGTAAAAGACGATTTAATTATATTCCGTAAAAAAGGTTTAAAACCTAGAAAAATACAAGTTACCAAAGTAACACATTGTAATATGTACACATCGGAATAAAATATACTTTTCACATGTCTTGTACTACTCCTTTTGCTTATGTAATGGCGTGGCACATGATGCGACGTAACAGTAACCGTTTCCGGAAAAGTCCACTAAACGAAAAGTATGCAAATTAGTTTTTTAGAATTAATGTTGATTTTTAAATGCATAGTAATAAAATAGGTATGATTGCAAAAAAACGTTGATTCTACCGATAAGGGCAAAAATATCTATTTTTTCTTTTTGATAGGGCAAAAATACCCATTTATAAATATATAAATTTCTACAGAAAACTGCACAGCCGACATATAAATTGACATTTAACATAACACTACGCTTGTATTTCTTTTATGCACGATTTCTTACGTACCATTTTTCTATATTGTACACAGAATATGCGAAAAGTGAAATCGGGAAAACAGAAAGAATGAACGACAAAATTAATGATTTAACGAAAGCTATGCAAAAAGGGCAATAATTTTACATTCTCATCTTCAACTTTGTAATAACATGCAATTAATAATATATCTAAGTAATAACATACTTATCTAAAGTGATTAGGCGGAGTTTTACTAAAAGGAATTTTACTAATTAAGTAGAATTTCATATCCTTAAGTTAATTGTTCTGGTGGCGTGTATATAATTAAAAAATGCGTATTTTTACAACAATAGGTGTTCGTTTTTTTACTTATGCATTCTCTAATTGTATGCTTTGTTCCAGTTCATCTTTTGGTTTTTTCTTATAGTTTTAAACAAACACAAATATAACAAGATAGAGTTTTTAACATATAAAAATGTTCATACCCGTATACCTATTTATAATATTTTCAGTTTAGTATGCCTTTTCTGTTGATTTTTTATTATTTATAAATGGGTATTTTTGCCCTATCAAAAATAAAAAAATGGGTATTTTTGCAATTATCCCAATAAAATAAATTAACTGTTTTTACTTATCGAGTCTGATAATGCATTTTTTTCAGAAAAAAAATAATTTAAAACTTCCTATGTCTCAGATAGTATATTGGTAAGAGTTTATTGTCTCTATATTATTAGTTTTTCGGCTGTAAGTTATTTTATCCAGAAATTTTTTTTTGATCAACAGAAAATATATTTTTTCCCAGAAAATATATTTTTATCCCTGTAAATATTTGTTTTGGGGCGAATTATCCAGAAAATTATATACTAAATATCAGAAAAACTAATTTTAGCAAAGCACATTGAAAAAATGTAGGGTAAATAAAAAAATCCCCATTTTTTCTGAAAATCGGAACTAATGCCCATGGTTTGGCATAAAATGGAAAAATACCCATTTTTATGTAAAAATCGGAATAAATACCCATTTTTAGAAAAATTAACTTGACACGGAATCAACGTGAATTGCTTCATAGTGTTTAGTAAGCAATAAAAAGGATGTAAGAATAATCAAAAATACCCAAAACTGATGTTTTGATATTTTTTCTCACTAAAATGATCATAAAAGATTTTGAAAAGTCCAAAAAACAATAAAAGGGGATTAATTAAGCAAAACGTGTATATAGATAGTGATTGCCTAAGTTTCTAGCAATGGATAACAGTGGATAGGATACATTAGTTTTTTTTAGATTTTTCATAATCTTTTAAGGTCATTTCAGTGAGAAAAAAAATTAAAAAATGGCAAAACACCAGTTTTGGGTATTTTTGATTATTCTTAAATCATTTTTATTGCGTAATAAATACTATGAAGCAATTCACGTTGATTCCGTGTCAACTTAATTTTTCAAAAATGCGGATATATTCTGATTTGTACATAAAAATAAGTAATTTTTCCATTTTATGCCAAAGCATGGGTAATTAGTTCCGATTTTCAAAAAAAAATGGGTTGTTTTTCCATTAACCCAAAAATGTAATTTACCTATAAAAACGTATATATTGGGGTATTATTTTATTTTTTAATCGTGATTATATTATTTTTTATATTAAAAAAATATAATATAAAAGCAATATAACTATGATAAATATGTATTCAAAAGTAAAAATAAATTGTTTTTTTATTAATTCCAAGTTTCTTAATATATTTTGCTAAAATTATTTTTTCTGGGATTTAGTATATAATTTTCTGGGATAATTTGCTCTTTTCAAAAATTTCCTGGGGAAAAAATATATTTTCTGGGATAAAAATATATTTTCTGGGATAAAAATATATTTTTCGGGATAAAAATATATTTTCTGGGATAAAAAATATACGGCCGTAGTTTTTTAATATATCGCATTTAAAATTGGTCAATAATGTCAGAGATTTCCATCAGCCGATACAAGAATATTTATATTGCTAAGAAGCTATATA
>JAQFYM010004880.1:0-14394 GCA_034694785.1 Agrenia bidenticulata
ATTCTTTTATATTGTAAAGATTTTGTATTAAACATATAAATTTGCAATGATTGTAGCTTTTTATGTTTTTTTCTTGCTTCTCATATACAACATAATAAAAACTGTATCGTGCGCTTTTATATTCTTTTGTATCGCAAAAAAAAGTTTTTTTATATACGAATTAAATACTTTTATGTATAAAAGTATATTTGTTATACTTTTTTGAATAGTAAAAAAATTTGAAGTTTTTCTTTTTGTCGCAAACCCTCTTTCTTTCATTTTATTGCATAGCTCTAGAATACCGTGTTATATTTTTCAAGTTTTTCTTGTGATTAAAAACTATTTAACATTTCTATGTCAGCAAATTGTGTTCTTTAAACAATATTAAAACACAAAAACACAATTTAAAGAACTTCGTGTAAAGTGAAAAGCCATAAATATAGGTTATTAACACTAGAAAGATGTAAAACTACATTAAACACACTGTAGATGTAAAAAAAGGCAGATTAAGGACGATTCACTACAAAAAAAAGCTATAAGTATAAACGATTGTGCATTTTATTACAATTGCGTAGTTTTGTAACGCTACGGCGATTGATGCACTTTGATATATGAAGTAATACTACAAATTTTGTAACGCACAACCCACGTAAATCTATATTTATGCAATTCTTTCTATGCAAAAAGCGCGTTTTATTTATTGGCTAAGTCGCCATTTTGTACGACCTGAACAAAAAAAAAAATGAGTGGTTATTACCTTTTTTTACAACTGTTCACTTTTTACAAAATTAAGAAAACTCGTAGTATAAACATTCTTTGAAAACATGGTTTGGGTGCATAGATCCCTTACCGCGTCATTATGTTCTGCTTAGCAACTTATAAAATCAGATTGACAAAAGTACACTTTGGGCGAGGAACAAATCGTAAAATTGCGTTTCAAAGCAATTGTAACTTTTTATGTGTTTACATGCACCTTGGCGGTTTTTTTATTGTTGTGTATGTTTGTCTTACGATACAAGACAAGAAGTATAACTTTAAACGAGGTTTTATATACCATGGGAATTACACGAGATTTGCTTAAAACAATATCATTTTTATTTCTTAAAAAAATGTAGAAATAGCGATAAATTTTGAATTTCTGATGCAAGCATGTATGAAAGTTTTTTTCACATCGAGTCAATTTATAAGATAAATACAAAATTTTAGGTAAAACGACGTGGTATTCAGACGAAGCGCAATACTGATTTATTATACGGTATTTCGCAACCTAAGCTGCATAAAAACGATGTAAAAAAATATCAAGTAAGAATCCAGTATTCAAATTGTCTAAACTCAAAGTAATGTTGTGCAAGGCAACGACAGGTTTTAGCATTTCAATAAACAAATTAGGAAATTGAAATATTAGAAGTAAACAAAATGACAAGTTATAAACCGTATCTTTTGCAGTTGCATTTGATAGAGTATTAAGCTTCATCTCAACTACAACAGAGTCATGCGAGGGTTTTACCGATTTTAAGTATACGCGCTGTTTAGTTAGCCTTCTGTATCTGCCTCGTTTCTTTTCGGATTTGCAAATGGTATAAAAATGAAGAAAGAGCTTAGCATTAATGGTGCGTTTGAACCAAAATCCAAATGATTAATAGTGATATTAAAAACAAAGTTGCATATGTTGTAATTTTTATAACTACTCAATATATATTTAATTAAAGAAATTAAGACTAAATAAGAAAAGAAAAAATAGTTAAGAAACAACAGGTTTTTTATTTCTGCCGACTAATTGCATTTAATGAAATTTATTATTAAGTTGTATTTTTCATTATCTTTCTTAGATTTTTTTGTTTTTTGTGTTAATTTTTTTAACAAAAAGTTTGCTTAAGAATGTATTTAAACTTTATCCATATGTTTTTTGCACTATTTTAGACATGTGCATGACCTATAAGTCTTATCCTTTTTGAATTGAATTTTTGTTTTGTATTTGGCGCTTGTTTTTCTAACTAAGCTGTGTAAAGCTCGTAATATTTTCAAGACATGAACCGTTGTTTTCTTTTACAATCCATAAATGTATGTCTTAGTTCAGGTCCCTTACTTAAAATTGTAATTACTATATAAGAGCAAAACAAAAATAAAGCTAAGCCTATTTTTTTTATCAGTACTTTCGTTGTTATATATACATTGTTTTTTTCTTTATATAATATTTATCAGTAAAACATGTATTTTGTCTTTGGGTCTGTTTCATCATTGTAATAATAGGGTTCAGGCAAGAAGAGTAACCAAATACTAGTATTCTTTATTGGATAACTGTATGTAAATATTCTATTCTTACTATGCTAACGTTTTTATTTTTTTTAGTTCATATATATTTTTGCTGTGGCGATGTGTCGCATGTCTGTGTTAGTTTTGGCCTTCGGAAATGCACAAAAATTTGCGAACGGAAAAAAAGCCGCTATACCTTTTAGTATGAATCAGGGCGACCCGAACAAACGTATTTTTGGTGCTCGAACATGGCATAAAAGGTCGTTTTAAAGATTATCGCATTTGTAAATGTTGATTTTAAAAGTAGAAATAGCGTTGAAACACTAACAATATATACAAATTAAATATTAAAGCATAGAAATTAGCCGGTTTAGTATAAAAATCATACATTAAAAAATATTGTATACATACCTTCTAAAAGTTGTTATGTATCATGGCAAAGCATTTGTATTTTGATGGCAGGATTTTTAATTTTTTGCACGGTTTTTTGCTCTAGCTTAGGAAATACGTATGTTTATATTATATTACAACTGAGTTAGTACATTCAAAGTAACGATTCGCTTTTTTTTTGTAAAAAGATGCCTGTTTACTGACTATTTTTTTTTGCCTACATCTATCATCTGATAAATTCGCCTTTTGTTTTATTCTATCAATTTGTTGGCTTTTTATATTGTTTAAAAAGGTTTAACCTAAACCGTATTCATTTAAAAATTCTGTAAAAGGATAAAACAAAAAAAGTATAAAAGCATAAATAAAAACATATTATGGTCAATAAAATGCGTTTTGAATTGTTTTAATCGCGTTGAATTATAGTTTCGAATTTTAATATTTTTCACACCTGTTTTGGATGTTTTGGATACAGGCTTAAGATTTTTAATATACGTTTACTGCCAAATTTGCACTGAAAATCTTTTGCTCATATTTGCAATATATTTTAGCGCTAAAAAGCATTTAGTTCTTAACACTTGGCTAATACTACCATTTTGTAACAAAATACATATTTTTTATGGCAATTAATAGTAGTTTGTCTGTCTCAAGTTGTTTGTCTAGATGTTATAGCTAGAAAGTAAACAATGTTTTTCTTTTTTTGCACATTACAACGTTATGTATTGTATTGTAATTCATATGCTTCTTTTGTAACACTTTTGGCAGAAAAATTGCAAGCTTTTATAAATCCTCGCAAAAAGGATTACACTAGAACCTTTCAAGTTATTAATGACTATCACCAAATACCATTTTTTGTGACTAGTATTTAACTAGTATACTACAGATATTTTTACTTTTATGCAATTTAGATCAGAAATATTACAGGTATAGCTTACGCTAATTTCGTCGATATTTAAAGCAGGCGACTAAGTGTGAATATAAAAAACCAAAAAAAAAAAACAAGTCACGGCGACTCTTCAGTTGCGTCTATATATCTGTTAGATTTAACGGTACTGCGAGTGTAATGTTTAGACGCATGTATAAAACAATATTTAGTGCAAATGGTACAGCGGGTAGTGCAGTCTAGATGCAGTAAAGAAAACTAATATTTTAAGTTACTACAAGCTATGTTCAGACACATAGTTTTTGCATTCAATGCCTTTGTTATACGTTATCACGGCACCTGTTACATGAACCGTATAATGAACAGTTGTGTTGTTTATAAAAAGGTTGCCGCTTTTTATAGTACTGTTGCGCTTCTATAACACCAATGCATTTTTTTTACTATACGGTTCTAATACAACACACTGTACGCACATTTTAAATGTTAGTTTTCACATAAAACCGCTTGATTATCGTACAATAAAAAAGAGGTCAATTTGCGTACATCTCGGCCTGCACATGGGCTATTGTTTTTTTTATTATACTTATTTATGTGTGACCATTATTAAAAGGACTCATAAGTACAAAAAAGTCGGCACAATATCAACATAATAAAAATCTAGTTCCGAGCGCTTGTGACTTGACATTTTAAATATCTTTTATGCATGCAAAAAAGAAAAGAGGTTCAAAAGCTATTCATCTTTAAGACAAAAAAAAAAACGCTATATTTATAGGCAAATATAGACAACAAAACTGCAATAGTTCATTTTGTTTAATAAGCCTTTGTAATTTATATGTATTATAATACTCGTACAAAACGAAAATTTTAATACTTGAGAACTTTTACATATAACCTGTATCGTTTTTGATTCAAAGTTTGATTTCAGTTGTCTTTTAACAACCATGTGTTTATAAAAATGTATATTTTGTACTTTGTCATATGTTTCGTGTGTATGTAGATCGGTTAGAATACACGCCTATTATTATTGCCAAATCAAAAATGCAATTTATTTACATAGACAAATTTTAAATTGTGCGTATTATAAAAAAATGATGACAATCATATAGAAACGCCAGAATGATGCGGTGAATACTAATGAATGACATTACATCATACTCGATATTTTTAACCAAAGTAAAATGGAAGGCGAATCTGTATTTAAGAAACTGTTGTTTTTTTCGCCCCATGTTTCTATAAAAAAACCAGGTTCACTTGACTTTTGATAATGCACTTTTTTTTTTTAGAAAAAGGGTTAAAGGCAATTACCGTATCTGGATTTTTGCAAAAAATGCATAATTTTCTATTACCAAAAAGAAGAATCTAGAATGTATTTTTTTATCTACATATAAAAAAACGCAACGGTACTAACACTGTATAAGATAAAGCATGTTTGCTATTTTTTATAGATACACACCCACATGTCAATTTATTCATTTTGCATAATATAGTTTTTTACATGTTTCTTTATTTTTTTATCAAAAAAAAATAACGAATTTATATCGTGCTATGACTTTTATGTTTTTACACATTTATTAATTCAGAGATGCGTATAGCGATTTCTGAAAATTGCGTTTTTATAATTTTAGCTAAAGAGTGTCAAGTATTTTATACATCAATGCATTTTACAGTGTAACATACTGGCACATAATATTGTAAAACAAAAAAAAAAAAAAATAATTACTTGCACTAAAAAGGGTTGGTAAACATTCAGACTCTTTGCAAACCTTGCCGAAGTTTACATCGGTAATGAAGTATTTTATAAAGCATAGCAAATATTAAAAAGGTTCTATAAACATATTTACTCGTTCGATGTAACCAGTAATGCTTATCATTTTTTTTTCAGGGGGGGCTCGAAATAAAATATTTTTTTTTGAATGTAATTTTATACTTAGAATTACAAAATTGTATATTAAAAAATTTCTAGAGGGGACTTACCCCCCCCCCCCCCCAAAGCCCGTCTTGAAAAGCGTTACTGGTTCGTACGTAATAAAGATAATGATTACGGCTAGGATAAATTTGTTCTACTTTTTTGGCAATAATTTATACATAATATATAATTTTCGTCACTTAAAAAACACAATATACGAATACTGGACAGTTTACAACATTGGAATAGTTAAAATGCGTATATTAGACAGTTATATATTTTTATAATGAGCGCCTGTATTAGACATTATAATTTAGGATTTAAAAATACATAAAATCATTTTTCTTTACAGTTGCATACAACTTAACTAGCAACAAAATTTATATATAAATAAAAGGCCATAGAAATTTGAAAAGCAAATTTGTGCAAATTTTGACGTTTACTAATAAAAAAATATTTATTTTGTCAGTTTTTTTCTAGGCCTAAGTATGATATATGATCAGTTTTTGTCGGGTAAAGCAAGTATTTCATAGCATGTATCTACAGAATAAAATACAAAACCTTTAGATAAACGAATTTCAAACATAAGTAATTAGTTTGTTTCTTTGGACTTTTGTCTTTCTTAGTTAGCAGAACGACAAGAATTATGGCAAGGTTTAGTTTTTTATACAATTAAATGCTTTGTTTTGGTTTTTGGCATATCTTTACCATAAGCTACAGGAAAACTTAAAAATACTATAGAAATGCAAAATTTGTTCAACTTTTAAAAACAGTCTAAAATAAATATTTCTAACAAGCAACAAAAACTAAAAAGAGGTTGTAAAAAAGTTGCCATATAATTGCAGTATTTTATTGCTTCTGTGCAACCTTTTAAAATTTATCAACTTCTTTTTATTTTTATGTTTTTTTTTTGATAAGGGAAGCTTTACAACCCTATACAAGATGTCTCTGGGCTTTTTTGTAAAAACCTATAGTTTTTTTTTTTTTGTTTAAAAACTATTTCATGCGTATACTTAAAACAACAAAAATGTTTTTTGCTAGCAAAATTGGTGTAATCACCGTTAGGTAAAAGTTTTTTTCTAAGTGAATTTTCTTCGTTTGTTTCAACTACTAGTTAAGTGTGCTCTTGTAAAAAAAGTAATACTATAGGACCGCCGATAGGTTATAACGTGTAGGTGTTTTTGCACTTAAAGTTAGTTTTAATTAATGCGATAAAGGTAAGAAAGATATTGCCGGTTCCTATGGAAAGAAGATACACGCTCTCTCTTAATAGTATGAAAGAGACAAAAACCATAAAATTATATGTTGGCGTACACAAATATTTCGGTTTCCTCACTATTTTGCTATGTAATAATACCAAATTGCTTTCTCCAATGCTTAACTACACCATATAATTTATATTTATCCACTAAAAATAAAACAGAAAGTACCCACCGGTTGATTTGGTCTTGAAAAGTGTTATTCTAAATCTCTATTTAAACTGAATTTTATGGTAAGTTTTTTCTTAAAAATTTCTACTTATCGAAAGATTAACAAGTGAAAGATTTAAACTGTAGCAAATAAGTAAAAACTAAGTTTGAATCGTGTTTTACATTAATACAGAAACTTGTCGGTACCTCTGTATAATAAATTTTTAAACTTATGTTTTTCTATTGTCTATTGTGTCTTTTAAAGCATTTGAATTTGTTTTTTGTATACTTACGCCGGTACAGCATTATTATTTTTTTAGGTGTTAGATTATGATGAATTTTTTATCACTTTATTTCTGTAGGCGTTTTTATATATCCATTGAACATACGATTATTTATTTGGTTAAAAAAACAAAAAATGAACTATGAAAAACTTGCCTTTTCGTTGTTAAAAACGAAATTTTTGTTTAAGAAATGATTTTCTTATAAGCAATAACTTTTATAAAAACAGTTTCCGTTGAAAAAAATACAGATTCGATAATTTTATTGACACAAAAAAAACAAAAAAACTAATAGTTTCTTTTTAAATCCAGGTTTCTTTTAAAAAATATATTCTATAACGTTAGCACATTTGACACAAAAATCTTATTTTTTTGGATGTTGCTATTTGCAGTTAAAAAAAAGAAAATAAAACGTTACCGCACATATTTTATAGACTGATATTAAATAGCATCTTGTATGGTAATTACTTACGAAAACTTGTTTTATTTTTTTTGCTTTGTATATCAGCCTAGGGTAAAGTATAATTAAAGTTTTTTTTATGCAAAAGATCACAAAAAATAAGAAAAATTGTGTCAGGTGCACTATCAAATGCTATCAATACGTGAGATATAGTTTATGCTTACGGGCTTTTTTAGTTTCCATGTAAAACATTGTAATGGCCTGTATAATGATTCGTTAAGCAAACTAAAAATATATATGCATTGATGTCTAAACAAGCATGACTGAACTTTTTTAACTTGGTACTGTTGATTTAATATTTAAAACAATACATAAGTCATGATAAATATGTAAAACCGTGTGTATCCTAATACAAAATCTTGTATTGTTACAAAAAATGCTGTATACTGTGCCTTATCATGCACCAGTGGCGTACCCAGGGGTAGGAGGACGTTGGGGTGTACCGTTTACTGTCGACAATTTGTCACGCCTGAATTTAATGGGCGGGGGGTCTTTTTTTGTGCAGTGATTTTTTTTCAGTTTAAGAATCCAAATAAAAAAACAAGAAATTAAATTTTCCAAAAAAAAAATATAAACTTTAAAACATCGTAAAAGAGATTTTAAGCTTACCTTCATCAAAAAAAACACAGACACCCGGCGTAAAAATTCCTGGGTACGCAACTGCCATGAAAAATACAGTTAATTAAAATACGTTACAAACTTATTTTTGTAAACCTTATAAAACAAAATTTCTGATTTTGCGATTTATTGTGCATTTTGTGAATTAAATAGATGACTGTTCATGACATCATGAATGCAATATTTTTTACGTAATCTCTAAATTTGTCCTTAAAAAAGTTTTTACTTTTATCTCATATTATAAGTCATATATAATTAGTACAACAAATGCGAAGGCCGGATGATAAAAAAACAAAAAGCTAAGAAAATGTATAAATGCGCAATAAGTATTTTTTGGCATATATTGCGTTGTATGCGTAATTTAAATTTTTGTATTAATTTTGCAAAAATAAAAAAAAAAAAACTTATTGCATATTTTATATGCAATAGCATTTCATTATTTTTTTTCGGCCTACATGTATCAGTTATAAAAAAACGATAAGCAAAGTTATTCAGTTTTTGAGTATAAAAATATATTACCAATGTACTTTTATTTATTTAACTGTAAAAAATTGTAAAATATATATTACTCGTCAAAAAAACGTTTTTTTTTGTTTTCAAAAAAGTTTCAATTATTACGGTATATTTAATTAGAATTTTACATTTGCGTTGCGACATTTAAGCTGTGGTTTAATATGTAAAAGACAATTTTTTGTTTTTTGAATGTCAAAAAATTGAGACAACACGACTATAAAAATGTTTATAGATTAAATGCATATTAAAGCAATTTTTTTATTATTTTAACATTTTTATATGTAATTACGCATAAACAGCAGTGCAGACATAAGCAAACATATGCAAAAAGGGTATCACCTGCAGCGCAGGTTTGTATATTGTAACTAAAATAATGTTCAAGATTTTTAAACGGCTTAGTTGCTTGTTATATGGTTTGCTATAAAATAAATGTAATTTTTGATAATATCGCTATATACCGGTAAAAAGCCACAAACACAGAGGGGGATGTCACGTTTTTTGTTAGTGTTTGTGATTACTCAAACCAAATTCTATTTTTAGGGCTAGTTGTTGCAAAAGTTCTTTTGACCACTTTAAACTTATACTTCTTTTACAAAATAGATGAGGTTGTTTAGAGAGTTTTTAAAAAGCTGCATGTTGTTGCCAGGCCGCTTTTTCTACATGAAATGCGATAATAGTCGAAAATAGTTTAAAAAAGGACATGCTATTAAAATTTACTCTCATATGTACAGTAAATACGACATCTTGTTATTTAAAGCACAAAAAAGCAATACTCTACAAAAGTATGTAAAATAGGGACGTAAAGAATTGTTGTGAATATAAAAATTGCAAAAATTGTTATTTTAAGGTGAATATTGAGGCGAAAAAAGCAACGTGAGTTTAATCTAACAAGGAAAATTTGCAAAAAAGAAATAGATGGTTTTCTTTTTTTGGACAAATATTTACAAAAAACAACTAAATGACCTAGTCTTATGCAAAAAAATCGTACATACTGTAAATAAAAATGATTAAGCAATAAAAATCGGCAGGATTTTTTCATTCTTTTTATCCAGTTTTATTAAAAGCACGCTCAAATAAATGTTTTCTTATAATATTATTGACGCAAATATTAGCATTATTGCTTTTATACTGCTGTAAACATAACAAAAAAGTATTTGTCTACAATTATGGACTAGTTGCTTTTTAGAAAAAATTACAAGTATTGGATTGATTTTTGTCAATAGGCATGAATTTATTAAGTTTGCCTTAATCTTTTTATTAAATTAGAATTTTCTAGAGTTAATAAATATGCTCGGCTGTTATCAAATACAACAAACGCCTAGATAACATTTTTTTATTTTTGCTTTTTTGGATATCATGAGTGTATACTAGACATTCTTTATACAGTCAAGCTTAAACTTACAAGACTAAATAAAAAGTGCATTGCTTTTTATATAATATTACTCTTTAAAAACAATATTTACGTAATCCCAAAAATATTTTTATTGATTTCCCATAAATAAATTGCAAAAAGAATTTTTTTACGGGAAAAAAAAGTGTCGATAGTCTGTAACACAAAATGCCCGTGTATTGATTAACTAAAAGCCATTAAATACTAGGAACTAAATTGTACAAATAAAGCTATTGCCCAGATCTGTTTTGTTTTTTAATTTTGCTAGCAATTTAATATACATGCTAGAAGTTTATACATTACAACCAATTCTAAAAGCCCGTTGTTGCAAGTGCGCAACTTTACATTACTCAAAAAGTCTTTTTTTTATAGTAACAAAATGCTCAGAAACGTTTTTGATTTTTGTAAATTTTACTTCAAACTTTTCGGCGGATACATGCAGGCCTTTTGAAAAAAGGGAAGACAAAAATTCTTCCTATTTTTCCTTTTACGTAAAAAATAGCATCTTTTAAAATGTTAAAAATTGGATTTTTAATAAAAACTGAAGTAAAAAGGTTACATGTAATAGTTATAGTCGTTTTATATCTTAAAACCTATCAAAATTATAAGTATATTATGCGCCATAACTTGGTTCGGCTTTACTTATCTTTGTTACTTAAAAAGCCATATAAAACATCAGAAAACTATAACAAAGCATATACAAATTATTAGTTGAAATTTTGTCTACTAAGCTAGTTTTTGCATACATGTGTTTACATTGCCTTAAAAAAATCTCTGTATACGGCGTTAAAAATAAGTTAAAGTATATTAAAAAATCCTGATCATTTTAATAAGTATAAATTTTTTTCTATTTTACTTCGCAATTATAGACATAATCTGCGCTAATAATACCTTACTCGGTGCCTTATTTTGGCGCGTTTACGGCCTCTTGTTTATTTAAAACATTACCCGTTTCATTAATACGCAAAAAGAAAGATAAAAAGTAAATCTAGAATAGTATTTCTTTGTAACTCTTATGCAAAATTCTTTTTAATTATTTCCTTAAATAGAAACCAATATGTTTGTGCGTTGTTAAGGCAATTTTATGCCAGAAGAAGATTGCAACGCAGTTTAAAGCGCATTTATGGGTATTTTAATACAACCAAATGAACTTAAGCGAAAAAAACCTTTTCAAAGATTTACATTTTTTAAAAATGCAATTTTTTTCTTGTAAAAACTAAATTTTAACATATTAACCAGTCGAAAATGCAAGCGCAAGGTCATAGAAAAAACCAGTAAAAAACAGATATTTTTTATACCTTTTCTTATACCACTACGATATATTACAAAAATATACTGCAAACAAGCATAGACTGTAAAAATATGATTAAAACTTTTTTTATTCTGGTTGTAAATAATTTACTGGTCATAAGAAGCTTTAAAGACCTCCCTTTAAACATCAGTCTATCAGAAGCACGACTTTGATCCTAATATGGGACAAAAGGTGTTTTTACACTCTTTATCTTTTTTGTTGTTGAGTGTGCTATATAAAAGCGGCAGAGAACGAACATTACAGTCTTTAGTGTACGTATGCATAATAAGTATATAATTTATAAATCGGATTTTTTGTAAATTTTACACATTTTAAAATCGGATAAATAGGATTTTTTTATTAAAATTCGCGTTTTAGAGGCCTGGATACATGTCAAAAAAAATAAGTATTTACAATAGTGGTTGATTTGATTGTTTACCTATTGAAAGCATATCGTATAGACACGATCTATAAATGGATTAAAAAAGGAAACCGGTAACGAAACAAAAAAAAAGCATAATTTTTGCGCCGTGCAGTACAGTATTGTTTTTTGTACGTTTAAAAATGACACAGCACATGTTTTTTATTGTAAAACTCAAAATTTATTATTATTTTTTTATTTTGTTTACGAGTAAAGAATCTATATTTAAAATTTGAACAAAATAAATAAAAACAAAAAAGAACAAATAAATACTTAAACATAAAAATAAAAAACGCGTCACGTTTATTACAAATTAAACAATTTAAAATATTTATTTCTTGTTTTTCGTATTATGTCAATCACTTAATATCATTACTCGCACAACTGAATTTTGACTTAACAAATGTTTGATATTTAGGCCAAAGGAAAAACTAACTATTGTTGTATTGATGTATTGTAATATGCCTTTTTATAGTCGACATTTAAAATTCTTTTTAAACAAGTCATACCAAGACAGATATTACAGCGGTTAATTTGTGATTATGCATTCTGCTAGACAAGGCTTACAAAAGATAAGATTCATGGAAACACAGGACCAAATTCATATAATACATCATTTTGAAGATGGCAATTGAGCCTGCTTTTTGCTTTTGAGCAATATTTCTGAGGGATTGTAGTTGTGTATGAGTTGGCTGCAGTTTATGTGGTTTTTCAACCGTTTATAAGGCTTTTAGGATACTAAGATAATCCAGAAATATTTCATTAAAAAAAAGTATAGTATAAGCATAAAAAACAAATATGCAAAAGGTGGTTACATTATATATGTTAGAGACTAACAAATATGAAGCAGAAATGATGTAAAGAACCTAAAAGAAACAAGGTATAAAAAATAAAAATGTTGACCTAAAATTTTTCTCTTACCATCTTGAAGAAATATTGCTTGTGAAAAC
Source organism: Agrenia bidenticulata (assembly GCA_034694785.1). Taxonomy (NCBI): domain Eukaryota; kingdom Metazoa; phylum Arthropoda; class Collembola; order Entomobryomorpha; family Isotomidae; genus Agrenia; species Agrenia bidenticulata. The sequence goes on from JAQFYM010004880.1 coordinate 12,742, forward strand.
ATGCCTTTTTTAAACATAGATTACATTATTAAAATAGAGTGAGATTTTAACATACACGTTTGGAGAACGACTACCTTGTACAGTTTTGAATAGAGACAAAGGGAGACTAAAAAACCACTGCAAAAAAAACCTCATGTTTTTCATGTCATTTTTGTATTAGACAACGTCCGGTTAGTAGAAGTTACGCATTAAGAATTTTTCAAACTCAACAAAAAAAATGTTTTATTAAAAGAAAATAACGCCACTAATGAACATTATTATACATTGCTGGCACAATATAAACACGCAAAAAACTGCCCATATAGTTTGCACATATGTTGGTGTACATTTTGTGTCTTCCACCGCTTCTATAGGGAAAAAAAACAGAAAAAATGGGTAAAAACAACAAAAAAGATTTTAAGACTATCTTGTATGCTATGCAGAATAAAAAATGTAAAAGCTACTGTCATAAATTAGTTAGATGATGAAAATGGCGCATGCGTATTTTTAATGCCATTTGTATGTGTTGTTAAACGTATGAAACACAACTGTAAGCGTTCGTATTTAAAAGGAACGTTTATATGCATATTCAAGTAAAAAAAAACTTGTTTACAGCTGTGTCGTAAAAAGCAGAATAAGCAAATTTGTGTATAGTATTCAGTAGTTACAACTGCGACAAACGTAGTTATTAGTCGAAGTATATTGGAGCAATAAATATACATTATAAATGTGACAGTCCTAGTTATGTTTATTATCAGATTAATATGGAGGATGATTTTTGGCAGGTGAAACTGTATAGTTATAAAGTCATGGATAACAATAAAAGTTTTTTGTGCACAACGCAGCAATATACCATATTTCTCTTATCAAATACAGGTGTGCAGTATTGCTTTGTACATACACTCTGGCATGCGCATTTGCATCATCTCGGCTTAATACCAATTTGCACATACTAAAATTGATAATTGTTTTTTGTTCACTTTTTGTATCATTTTAGTTTGAAAGAATAATGATATTCATGATACGCTTGCCAACATGATAAAAAGGTATATATTCAACAAAAAAAACAAAAAATTGACCCATTGAAATGTAGGCCTGCTTGAAAAGCACCTGCGCGCAGAGTTTAATATCATATTTTATAAGCATTATAATACTAATGTGCATCACAAATGGCCCAAGATTTGCACCTAGAGGCTGTAGCAACTAGCCAGAATTTGCCCTTTAAGCGGACTTTAGTACAAGATAGTATAACTAAAAAAATTTAAAAAATATTGAGATTTAAAACAGCATTAATTTACGATTAGTACATGTATTACGCATATTGTGAATCTACTTTTTGGATATCGCAGTTTTAGTAGATTGCAGGTTTAGTAAAACAATACAGTTAATGAAGTAAAGTTTTCATACAATATTTTGTAGGATGCAGAAAAAAATACACTTAATCATTTTAATTATGAATCTGCAGATATCGCAACAAAACATTTTACTGTAAGCAAGATGTATTTATCGTTTTTATTGCCTAAATATACAAACTTACCAAGTTAGTTTTAGTAAAAACGTATTAAGAACGTTGTTTATTGAGAAAAGAATAAAAAAAATATAGTTAGTAATCGAGTACATTTTTTGCTTTTGTTTGGTAGTTTTAATATGTGTTTAGACAAATTGTCGAGTTTT
>JAQFYM010004881.1:0-14392 GCA_034694785.1 Agrenia bidenticulata
AGAAGCTTATAATTCAACTTTAAAATTAATGAAAAGGGGATTGTAAGGACACAACTTAATTCAGCAAAAAAGTACCGCTGAATTATAATAATTCACTATCAACCGTTTCATTTTTAAAAGCTTAAATATACACAAACAAAAAGTAATTTTAAGCCAATTGAATATAGTAATTTTTATTATTATTAATTTTTTTATCATTCAGTTGATAATTATTCTTCTACTTATTTGCACTCGGGGATAATAAAAAAACTTAGTCCTTATTATACTTGAGAAATTGGATTTCCTCCAACAACCGTACTAGATGTAAAAAATAAGAAAGAAGAAGACCCTATTTGATTAATCTTGCAATAATTAATAATGGGGAAATGTGAATTCAGGATTTTACAATAGGTGTTATCTTTTTTACTTTTCAAACATATTATCTTTTGAGTTTAGACCATTGCAATCCCGCAAACAAAAACTTAACATTGTGCAGGGTATCAGGTGGGAATGACACATAAGCACAAACATATCCTTCATATTAATTAATAAAATCATATTACAAGCCTAAACAACTGGAATAATTACCCTGGTTGACTTTCAAACTATTTGCTTTTGCATAAATTATTGACAGGTAACATGACACAGATGGACTTTTTTTCATAAATCAACCAGATACCCTGCATATAATATTAAATTGTCTTCAATTTCAATGCCAACAAAATCATCAAACTGTCACCAACACTATTGATTAATGTATAATGAAATGATTTAAAATATCACTACGATAAGAGAATAACACTTCAGCTTCACAGAACTTTGGACGGTTGCATTAATTTAGCAAGCACTCAGAGAGATTAACTTTAATATAAAAGCTCCAACTGCCTCTACTCAACCCACTCAGTTCCTCTTATCCCTTCACCATTACAACTATTGACCTTTTTATTTAAAAAAAACAGTCCGTTCATTACAATGAAGACTACCTTGTCTTTTTTAGTTGTGGCAACTATTGCTCTGGTCAACATCTGCCAAGTCGTAAGTTAAACCATATCACGTTTTTAAATTGTTTTTAGAATCAAGCGTTTCATTTCAAATCGATTTAATTTTAGACAAGCAACGAATGCTTAGCCACACGATGCCTTACATCAACAGATTGCGCTCGTCATGCAGATGACTTTGACTGCCGTTGTGCCGCCCTCCACTGTGGCTTAGTTGCGGTGAGTTCAATTTTCAATAAATTTATTTGTATTTGTGCTGAAAATTTTATTTTCTATATAATCAAAGAACAAATGCGGAGGTGGATGTCTTACCGACTCCCAATGTGCGGACTGGGCTGATGGTGACGAGTCCTGCGTTTGCGGCTTTTTGTTTGAATGCGAATCTGCTGCTGATAGAAAGCGACCCGGTTATGAAACGTTAGCAATTTTTACTTCATAAAGATACTTTTTTACACATATTGTACAAACGATATAAATTTTTCAAAATTGGTTTTAATCAGGTACACCAAGTTCATGGCTGCCATGCAGGGAGACAAACTTCGACAGAAGGTTGATGCTCTTTACAAGGAGAGCCTTGACAAGAAACCAAAGGCTTAAACTAAGGACTACCTACTGACACCATGAAAACAAATCTTGTACACTTGGACCTCAAACCTTGTCATTCCATTCGATTAATTTGCTCAAGATCTACTCAGCGAACTATAAGTTTCGATGCAGAACCATTTAAATTTCAAAATAAAAATACATTTCTGTTTCAAAAATTTATTTCCCAAATCTATTTTACTGTAAGTTGTATATCCGTTGAATTGGAATGGTTTGTTAAGAATTTTGATATCAAGAGTGCATCTAGTCTCAAAGTTGGGTTTTCCTAATCTTGAAGCTTCATCGGAACGCAACTATGATCTTTTGTAGCATTACTCTCAGTGTACTCCTCCAATAAGAGGCAGCCACGTCATACTGTAAATACACCTAAAGTGACGTAGCCGAGTTTGATCGGATTAGATATTCCCGTGACTGCTTTTTGATTGGATGATGCAGTTAAAGAGCAGGGCTCCTAAAACCCGTAGTTGTGTTTTGAAGACGGAACATTAGAAAACCCCCACTGTATACAGAAATTGACAAATAGATCGAGTTTTGAAAAGTTTGAGATTACTTTCACAAAAAGTTCAAAAGTCATCAGAAAAATTGTACGGGAACGGTCAATGCAAGCAATTCTTTTTTATGGAGGAAGTGGAAACGGAACTCTAATAAAAAACCGAGAGCGAAGTAAGACTTCGAGTTATTGATATGACGAGTTGGAAAAATACAAACACGTCCTTTATCATCAAAACCTATAACTCATAAGCCAACCACAGATTCATTTTAAAGTTTCTGCAAGTATTTCAAATCTGCATATTATACTGTTGTAAGGATAAGGAAACTCATGGAAGGCTGTAAGGAGGTTCAATTAATTTCTAGTTCTCTGAGACAATAAAATAATATAGCATATAATATTAGCATCATCAAAGGGGATATAATAGTTTATTAATATAATAGACAATGATCATCACAATTTTTAAATTCTCGCTTTTGGTAACCAACACTTTCAAAAGTTGTATGGAAACACTTGATTTGGAATAATGCATTTCTATAACTGAGCTCAAACTTAGTTGCCTCTGTGCTATTGTAGCGATTGGGAGTTTCGTTTCGAAACTTTAGTTAATATCAGGGTTAGCCTTTGAAATTTCCAATTTTCAAAATTTGTAAACAAAAACTGAAAATTTAAACAATTTTTGTGTGGAAAATACGAAACTTCAAAAAGAAAGTAATTTAAGTCACCTAATATTTAGTTTCACCGAATAATTAACTAATTTACATGTATTTAATCGCACCTAATAAAAAAATCGCGAACCCTCAATTTTAATAAAAAATAGCCCATATTCATTTAAATTTCAAAAAAATCGAAATATAACAAATATAGTCAAACAAATTAGTTGTAAAAATCCACCCATCATACCTAAACCTTTTTTGGGACGAATATATGCGGCGACGATTCGATCGCGACGAGTAGCAGGGGATCCACGATATTGACCCGTAAGGATCGGCCGTGGTGGGTTTTTTTTTGTTTAATTTTTCACGGAATCCCAAAACTCACAGACTTGATCTTTACATGAAAGTAATTTCGTATTTATTAAGTTCAAAGGGTGACCAGTGGAGGTTCACCAAAGAGTTGATGAGTTAGAGTCGCGAAATGTTGTGAAAGTATTCTTTGGGACAAAACATGAGACATTTTTTAAATATTGGTCAAATTAGATTATAAGTGGGGGGGACCGTGGGGGGGGGACCGTGGGGGGGGGGGCCGTGGGGGTGGACCAAGGGGGGTTTATCAAAATATTGACCTAGCATCGGGAAATTCTTTATAAATGCCATAATCTACAAATTTGAATACTCTAGCGATAAGGGGTGTTATTGGGCAAACTAACGGGACATTCGTAGCTGCTTGGAGTAGGTTTTTATCACAAATCCATAACTAATTTACAGATTTTAAATGTGAATAGTCCATATAGAAATTTAACTTTTTATTTACAAGAAATATGCGTTTCAAGTGAATCGAAAAATTTTGAGCTGAGCTACAGACAGACATAGACATTAGTCGGGCTAAAATCAATAAGAACAGTGTATTCCTCTCCGAGCACCCTGAAAACACATCCGCCTTAAAATATCTAAAACTCTATATATTTCCTGTCATAAATCGCAGCATTTAAAACTTAAGCCTCCTAATATAACCCAACTTGCTGCCTCCTTCCCGCTTTTCCACATTCACTTCTAAACCTACGAAACGATATTGGGAACTCGTAGGTTCATTGACAATCCGAGAGGGCTGTCAAACCTTCATATCAAATTTATTCTCGCAGACATTGAATATTAGAATTCGAGGAGCCCAACTCAAAGGTGACCAAGGTAAGGCCCCATCCATTCCCCTCCCAGTAACATAAGCCATTCAAGTTGATTTCTTTTCACAAGACGTACATGAACTCCGCATGTAATATCCAAGTAGTTAAGAGGGCACTTACCGCAGCCCTTGGAGTAAGAATCGACATTCACAGTCTATTACATGCATGTAACTTCGGTCATGTCGAGCACCCGGAGTAGATTTTTAAAAAACTATTCAGCCACCAGCACTGAGCTGTTCTAGGACATGGGACATCAAATATCAAGTGGATTCCACCCAACCCCGAATCCCGAGGAAAATGAGAGTGAAAGAAGGTTGTGGGCTTGAGCCATACTGAAAGCCGTGTACGGAGCCCGGGTTACTTTTCTAGCTTTCCAAGGAAGGATTACATGCGAGGAAAGATTTGGGAATAACATGCGTCGAAAGGCAATTGGTTCAAGACCGAAAAACGGGATAACTATTCGCTCAGTACAAGATAAGCTCTGCTCAACCTCAACAGCTCTCCCGGTTGTTTGAGACGAGGTCCGCAGTCAACCGCTTGCTCTCTTCTAATCAGATCCTATCCAGACATTACCAGCCACACTAATTATTAACCAACTTCAGAATACCCACTAATTCTATTAGTCCCTTTTACCCGTTTCCCTTAAAGCCTCCTCTGTATCTCAAAATCAAAAAAAAAATCTCAGCTGTCTCCACTTTCTTCTATAAGTTCTCTCTGTAAATCCCAAAATACAAGTTCATTAGAGTCAGTGCTGGTGTATAGGTCTGTAGGGAGGGATTGTTGTTGGAGATTCGGGATGAATTGAACGAGACGGAGACTTGGCATCCGATCTTGACTATTCCGGAGTGAATTGAGATGAGATAAATCAAAGAGGCTTTGTGAACTCGGTGGGCCTAATAATATTCTTATAATCTCATCATCTCCTCCTCGACTCTTGTGACTCTGGAATATTTTTCTACAAACGCAGTCTGGATAGATAACCCGGAGCGGGTGGGGATAGCTGGGTAAATTAAAGCCCGGTTTATATTATACATACAGTGCTCTGAAAGTTTCTTGAACATAATGTAATTCAAGCCCACGCCAATCTGATAATGTTGTGATCGGGATTGAACAGGGTTTGAAATCTTTGATCTTGATAAAAAAGCTGGATCCTCCACCAAGTCCGAGGAGTGGAATCTCAACAGAGCCAAAAGGGAAAGTTACTCGAGTGTCAGTCCCTGTAATGGCTTCCAATTATAAAAGCTGTTGGTGAATTAGCTTAATTTACATAATCATATCCTCCATCTCAGGGTGGCCCCTTGGAGACTATAATGGCCATGTACTATTATGCTCGGAAGCTTCAGAGGAGTGCGGCGTCTTCCTCGTCCCTGCCCAAATTCAATAAGGTCTTGCTCAACTTTGAATTTAATTCAACTAGTTTAGTCCCGGCATGATTTGAATAGAGTGGCCGATGACTGGGAACAAAGTCTTGGGAAGAGAGTTCAATCACTCAGCTTCAATTAGTGTCAAAAAAGTTGGTGTTGAACATCTTTTAAACCCTTGTTATACATTTTGAGGACTATTATAGTTTTTATCTTAAGGCTGAATTTCACCTAGTCATAACTTATTGTCGACGGACCTTAGTATCTCCAAGTCAGTGCAGCAGTGGCACTCAAGGGTTGGCCGCTTAAATTTCAAGTGACAAATTAAAAATTTAAAGCCCCAAAAGTTTTCAAATATCAAAAAAACCTTAAATTTTATACCATTTTTATGTATGGGAAATGAAATAGGAAAAATAAAAATTGAGGACTTATAATTATAATGTAATAATAAGTTTAAAACCACAAGAGTAGAAAGGATCTGCTAAAAAGTAAGGCACTGACACAATTATAATAATTGGCACTTACGAAATTATTTCATTGGGTTTTTTGGGCTTGAAAAATGAAGTGAGATCTTTTCAAATTTTTTGTATTGTATATTTTCATTAAAAAGTCTGAAAACTTAAATAAACAAATTTATAAATGCTTTCGTAGATCGATGGAAAGAGAGCTATAATGTTTTATTAAGTCTTGGGGGATTTTTTGGAAAACTAAATTAAAATTGATGAATCTGAAACAATACGGGGTGCATGGTTGGATAGTTACGGGTTATTGTCTCTCTGGCCGTTTATCTTGGGAAATGAGAGGCGCGGAGTCCTCGTCCTTGTTTATCTCTTGTCTGTCTGTAATGGGACAGTTTGAGATGTCATAATGTTCCCGAGGGACATGAGAACTGCATTTGAAAACCGGGTATTAGGTTATTTCCCTTCCTCCTGTTATTGAGCAGATGAGTTAATCTAGTCGCCACAGTAGAGGCAGGGAGAAAAGCAGTCGGATTTCTACTACATCTCCTTCCTTAAGTAAAATATCACTTCTAGCTCTGTTGACATTAATGTCCGTTAATATTCTGGTCCCTAGGGATAGTAGAAATACTTTATTCTAATTTAAAATTTCATTAACGCTTGGGGACCTTTGACTAAAATCAGGATTGGTCTTTAACCTAGGAGAGCTGTGCAACTTTTATAGGGTTTTGGGCCACTAGGATTAAAGCATTCTGTATACAGGTCACGGATTTCTTGCAGGGTGGGAAGCTATACAACTCAGGGGCTTAATGTTCGAAGCGAATGCTATTCTTAACACCATAGTTAAAAATAAGGGTCCTTGACAAGTTCTTTTTCAAAAGGAAAAGCTAGTTTACGATTGCCCTTTGAACTAAAATTTAAAATGTATGGTTAGAATAAATGATAGAATATAAAAACCGCACGTGGTGCAAAACTCCAATTACTTTCAGAGTAACAAAAAACTGATAAAAAATTTAAAATTTAAAAAACAAGATTTTTTTAATCCAATTTTTGCTGCCGGCAATTTTCTCCTTGCTTTTTTGATGTTTTTATGTTAGCCATAGGACATTGCATTGCCAGCTACAGCCTACAGGTTAACCCTTTGCCGCTGCTGCTCTATCGTAAGATGAATTAATTATGTAGGAATTACAAAAGTACAATATTATTAATTATTAGTTTTAGTATTAATATAAGTTTGCGATACACTGGTTTTTGGTTTCTGATCTTCATCTTAAAAGCATTGCTACAGTCACAATCAAAAACCAAAAATCACAGTATCACAACCTCTCGACTATCACCGTGAATGAAAAGTAGCTCTACCAAACGACTTAATCCCAACTGGCCAAAAATATTCCAGTAGCCTAACTGTAAACTCAGTCAGAACCCTTAGGAATTTGAAACTGGTGCTAATAGTCTAAATCCCATGGACCAAGTCCCTAATTTGTAGGGCATGATGTTTTAAAAATGACTTTATGTCTAGGAGAGTTATAAAGTGGTGGTGATTAAAAGTGATGCAGCCTCTTACATTCTCTATTTGCATAACAAGGAGAAGGAGGAGAAGGGTTAAAAGTTTCATTTACTAGACATGATTAATTATTTATTTTCATTTCAACCTCCTCGCATCTTGTTCTAACCTTCTTGCCAGACTGAGAGGTTACTTAATATTTGCAATTGGTAAACACACAGTCCTCCACATGCAAACAGAGGACCTCAAATGGACCTCTCCCTTGCTGCTCATTCCCACCCCCCGCCTCGTACAAATATGACCCGGTGGAGTCTCAACCTATTCTCGGATCAACACTGCCACCACCACCGCCATCAATTAATCATTCACAATGCCGCGATCAACATCTACTCCTCGACACCCAAGCCAATGCTAAGGGGATCAGGCCTTTCCCCACCGATAATCTCGACATTGGGGTAAGCTTCAGTCATAAATTATTAAAAACGGGTATCTCATTATACCCATCACCATGTTATGTTCAAGTTGAAAATGGTCCACCCTGAATTAATGAATGCGTTATTTATGCTCGATCTTGTTTCTGGTCAGGGTTTGTGTTTTCAACATATTGAGATTTGAGGCTTTTGAGGTGTGTTGTTCATATATAGTCATAAGATGTAAACACATTACTAACTTACCATCTTGTATGGTATTTGATGGTCTTAATTGGTGGTATTTAATGGTATTTATTCCAATAAATCTACAAAACGGTGCTGTGAAAACTAAACACTTTGCCCACAAAGCCACCAAGCAAAATTAGACTGCTACATTCCAGACAAAAGATTAAAACCATTTAAAACCACTGCTCTATTCTAGAGAAACCATTAAAACCCTCTAACCCATTAAACCCAACAGTGCCTAATGGTAAATAACAATAAAGTCGATTAAAAACCTCCCATAAAGCCCATTGTAAGCCCAAGATTGCCTAGTGAGTACCACCCTAGCCCCAGACGGGGGAACTCAAGTAGGATAATAAGAGATTGTATGTGACATGGGCTGACAGGTATTCAAGGGGAGTCAATTAATGAGAGGAAGTGTTGAAGATGTGATGGAAGTGCTCGTGCCGACAGAATCTCATTTCCCCGACCCGGACGTCTTATTTGCATTCCTCCTCTCCATCCGACTAACCACACCCCCTCATCAACTCCTCAAGAAGATCTTCAGACGCTTTGGCTCAAATACGAGCCCTTCCCCACCAACTGTAAGTCACTCTTATCTCCAATCTCCTTTTATTTATAATGGCCCACTCAGCATCTCTTAAGTACTCAGGAGTAGAGTGAGGGGGAGGATCATCATCTTCGTGTGTACATGATGAGGAGTTGAGATTTAGTTGTACTGAGCCTTTTTGGGATTTTTGATTTGTTTTCCAAGTCCCAAGGGTGTGTCGTAATACTCGTAATACCAACAGCAAGTGCGGATGACTTGGACTTGGATTGTGTCGAAATGTTTAAACTGTGAGAGCAATCTGGGACGCTCAAAGTTGAATACTAAGAAATACAAAAGTGTTAGGGTGCACTTGAGAACTTTTGGCCTGAATATCATGCTAAGCTAATGCTAAAGCAGATGCGGAATAGATTTAGGGGAAATAAACTTTACTTTGGTCTATAACCTAGATCTGGAGACCGTAAAAGACCCGTGGTGGTTTGGCTTACATGAACGTTCTATTATGTTGAACGAGTTGAATGAAAAGCTTCAACTCTCAAAACATTCAATTCCTCCTCTAAACTAAAGTTTAAGGTTAAGAAAGATTCCTTAGAAACTTTTAAGGAGAGATTCGAATCAGAGCTTTTCTCTATTTTATCACCTTGAAAACCAAAACCCGAGCTGGTTTCCTTTCGATTAAAACAGCCTGCATAATAGAAATTTTAAAAATTCAAGAAAATAACCCAAAAGTCATCTTCAAGGCTTTGGTGACTATTGCTACAAAAGTATACACACTTTTCTAATTCTAATTTCCGTCACTTATCCTACATTTTTCATGGGGGGGGATTATAATTAAGCCCTATGGCCACTCGATTAGTTTGCTTATTTAAGAACCCTCTAAAGTTTCATGTCCAATTTCCTCCCAACATTTCATTCCTGTATTCCATACTTTTCGGCAAATGAGCAAAATTCCTAGCTCTACCCTATAGTACATACCCTTATAAGCCCTTTCCCCAACCAGAGGGAAGTAGACAAGCAGTCAAGACCAGTTCTGATCTCAGTATCTTGAAATTGATAGATTAATAAAGAGCCGGAAAGAACATCACGTTCAACTTGCCATGAATCACGATCAAATTCCAGCCCCCACCGGCCAAATGAGGAGGCTATTGGCATTTCTAGATATTTTTATATCCTTCCGTGTACTACTTACTAAACGGAGATTGTACAGACTTGTTCCTTAACAAGCCAAGGTCAATCGGGTTCATTAATCCTTCTCATTGTGTCATCACCAAGCCCGAGAGAAGCAACCAATCCCAATCTCCCCTGTCTTGCTTAAGTATGGGGCAGAATTTTGATAAATTCACCCAAAACAGTCCGGGTATCTCCAAACGAAGGATTGCCATTTTGGGCTTTGAGATAAAGCCGAGGAAAAAGCGTGGGAATTGAGAGGAAACGGAGTGGACAAATGGATTACGTAGGCTGGAGGGCTCATCGAAGCAGCAAATGCTCATTAATCAATCTGTCTGTGTGACAATCCACCGCTTTTGTATTCATAATCCCCACGAACAGACAGGCGGACTTGTCTTTCCACTTAGGACTGGAAATTATAATTTCTAAATATAAGGCCCTCTCTGCTCATTTCATAAATTAGTCCTATAGACTCCGCTTTGAGTCTGGACTCACATTTCCAATTAATTTTGATCAAAATATGGCAGCTCGGCTAGTCCCTTTAAATGATCGAGACTTTGAGGCTAATACAGAGCGGTTGTGTTTGTTCAATAAATCACCCGTCATTGATCCTTGGAAACTCGGTTTTGAAACCATAAAATCAGATTCTTCAGTTTCCATATTCCCACCATGACTTTTTACAAAGCCGTCCAAGCTCCTTGAAGGAAGGGAATTCAAGACGGGAAGTTTGGAACATAAAATATTGGAGGGAGTCAAAGAATTCTCTGCCAGTGAACAAGACGTTTCATTTCTCTTATCTCTCTGGCATTGAAGGGAGAGAGAGTGAGGGTGATTGAGGGCTACTACTTGCAAACCGATTTTGACTTGAAATGCCAAAGGGGCCGACTCACTCTCGTCAAATGTCACAGGACAATGAAATGAAAGTACAGGAAGAGGGATTTAATGCCAAAATACCCTGACATGGAGAACATTATGAAGCACTACAAGAGTCATGACCGTACTTCTTTTTTGGCCGGGGGTGGCTCATATCCCGCAGGTGCTGGTTTGGGGGGTTTGAGTCTTTGGTGTGGATGAGTTTGTAGTGCCATAAAGCTGAGAGGGCCATTCTGGACAAGTACCAAAAGATTGGTAATCCATTGTTCAAAACTGAATTTCGGCCTCATTCACGTCCGCCCTCGCTAAATGTTCTTTCCTTGTCCTGGGAACAGCCGTTTTGTCCTCGGCTCTTAGTTCCTAATTCTATTATCTCAATCTCTAAATAACCGAGTTTTTTAGAACTCTCTTTTTGTTGTCCAATTCGAGTTCCCCACTCCCCTCCTCTCTAATGGCTCATTATTACTTGGCAGCTTACTCAAACCCCCCTGAACTGCTCAAGATATGGAAATCCTCTACTCCTCATCCTGGAGTATACTTTTCTGGAGAATATTTGCCAAAACTTTTTTTCATCCATTGGTCTAATTTAGCCCGGATGCGGGTAGCCCGGCAATGGTTGCGAGGTTATGATATTAATGGCGTAATTGGGCTTGTAGATGCTGCCATGTCGAGGTGGGAGTGGATGACAAATTTATAAGCATATTAAGGGATATTGAAAAGGATCCAATTTTATTCGATGGTATTATAATGGAAAGTGATTGGTTGTCAAACGGTAGATTTATTCCCGATTTACAGCCAGGGGAACGCGTATCGATAAGAAGTACAGTTTACAAAGGAATGAATGTACCAGCTCAAGTGTATCTATTTGGTCATATGTGCCTCAGGTCTTACAAATTTCGGTTCATACATAACTCTTTCGCTAGATTCCATTATGGACTTGAAGATTTTTAAGATAAATCTTTCTATTCACGACTGCATATATTTATGTAAAGACCTGGAAGTATGATGGCAAAGCTGGGATGATGAACGTCTTCGTAGAATTGAATTTCACAAGCATTTTGTGTGTAGGTATTTATGTTTGCTGGGTAATATTAAAAGAATTTGTGTTTGAAGATCCAAAAATATATAAAATTTGATTTTATATTTTATGTTAGCAAGGTTTCGATAAAGACAAATCTGATTGGGGCTGTAATCGCTCGTCAAAGTCACATCGTTTACTTTAAAAAACTGAGGTTCCGATGCCATGTTTTTCAGGACGCCCCAAAGATGACTAAGAAATAATTTATAGTAGAAAACTTTGAGCTTCAGTGGCAATCAGAAGGTTTTTTACTCTTCTGAAACCTCTCAATAAGTGAAACTGTATTGAAATAAATCATTCGGTTCTACCTGGCATGACAAGGCCAGAAAATCAGAAACAAATGAGACGTAAGCGACTTCAGCCTGAATATAGTTAAAATGGAATCGTCAAAATTACTTGATGCATTAAACCCAGAAATATACTACGAGTTTTTTTTCAAACGTATTTACAATTTTTTTTATACAGATAGGTCAGGTGTTAGTATTAGAACACAACAGATTGGGACAGATCCGTTCAATTTAAGCATTTCAACCTAATCAAACTAAATCCAGTAGGAAATATGAACGACTCCCATATGCAATCACTTTAGTACGAATTTCCCCTTTTGATTTGATTTTTCAAATCCATTACTTAAAAACTTTCTACCAGCCCATAAACTGAGTAATTGAATGAATATAGGTTTCACAGACTGAGCTCGTCTAAGAAAGTTGATGTTATTGAGATCAATACGAAATAAAAGTCTAATAAATTGAATTGTATGCATCCATCTTATCGTCCTGGAGTTGGGATGTAAAAAAATAGACTGTCACAAAATGCCGAAGCCGTGAATAGGCTGAGATTGCGAAACATAAAAGCTTTCTCTGTAATTGACTAGAGACGATAAATATGTTTACTTGTAGGTGTCCGAGATTGAGATTGAAGACTGCAATTTGGACGAGGACCGAGTTCATTTATTAGCAAAGTTTGTGAGACTGTGGACGGAATTGCTTCCCCATGACTTCCGCGATGACCGAATGATGCACTTTGTCCGCATTATTGCGAGGATTTGTATCAACATCAACTTAGAGGTACAACGACTTTATTCTATGCTTTTTATTAGTGGATGAGCCATCGGTTCCTGCAGTAAAAGGCATCGCTTAGAATACAGGCTTGTTATAAATAGCCATCGGCCTTTCAGTACGGGTATCACTAACGAGTCAGAAATTTTATGTATTATACTTTAACTAACTGGGGCAGTTTGAAACTTTGCTTGGGCGCCAAGGTTCAACGGTGAACTATTGATAAGTACTCTTTTCTGGAGGTTATAAGGTAGAATCTTTAAAACTTAGATCAAAATGAGTCTAAAACATTCAAAAAGAAAAATACAAGTGGTGTTGTTAATGCTTTTCTGCACGTTGTGTCTAAATTTAAACTGTAATCTAACCACAATGAAAGTGATAATTTAAGTGCTTGTGCACTGTAAGAATTAAGAAAGAGCCTGAATTGTATTTTCAGGTACGAGAAGACGTCTCCCAACTCCTTGCAAACCTCCTTTCAAAACTCACAGCCTTAGAAGTTTACGAAGGGAACTTGGGACGAATTAAAACAGAAGCCTCCATCGGTGAACCCATTGCCGCAGTAAGTCCCTCGCCGAGTCTATAGGTTCCATAATTACTTAAGAACATTCCTTGGCTGTGTTGGCTTCTCAACCCCAATTTATACCAAAAATACCAAACCTCTAAAAACTTTGCAAGCCCCAACTACTACTACTGTGAAAGGACAGTTCAGCAATACTGAGAATGCTATAGCTCAGTAAAGTCAAAGTCAATGTCTATGCAAATGAAGCTCCTGGAATAATGCAATGGCAATTTTTATTTCTCCATCCCATAGCCCCCACCAGATTTATTTATGCATGTCGTCTCAAGGGTCTTAGAAAGGGAAGTAGAAACTCATTTGTTTGAGTAAGGTTGTTGGTGCTGATTGAGCTTATTTTGGCACCTCCGGATCTAGAATTCTTGATAAAGTAATCACGACTTGTCTATACCTCCCTTCAACCCAAGAAAGTTCCCTTCAACTCGAAATGTTATGGATTCCGAGTTTCACAGCCACATTTCCATCCCACACTTTCCCATCCAATCTCATCTAATTTGTATGCAGTATAGCTAGCCCTAAGGTTGACAAACTTTTTGTCTTGTTTTCTACAAATTTGACCGAATCGGATCGAAACTTATCGATTCTTAGGCAAGTTCCAAGTTCTACCCGCATTTCCCTATCTTGATATATCTCTGTCTTTTTATATAGTCATTCAAATCCATATGCAACTTTCTACTCATATTTCTCCTTAGTCAGAAGCTGCCGACGAACAGAAGCTTACTTTCCAATGAAAGTGGAGAAAGATTACAAAAAATTGGGGAATGAAATATTCATACAACAGCACATGCAGATGAGGATTTATTAACTGACGACTTTTAGGAAACCAAAGGGTCCCTCCTGGTTCTCTGAGGAATAACAACGATTGCTCAAATCATTGTCTGAGAGAGAGGGGGAAGTGCCAGTGCCCATATCAAAAGATTATGCATAAATATTTAAATTTATTGCAGCCGTCGGTGGTAACTATTTGTCCGAATGCGGAGAGAATGGCGGAGCAACTCACATTAGTGGAATTGGAAAGGTTCTCACACATCGGGGCTCAGGAATTCGTGGCACAGGTAACCGTGGTCCTATTTCCTATATTACAAGGTGTACGGAGAGAGTTTTGAATCTGAGCTTATTGCTTTTAGAGTTTACTAGTAACTCCAAGGCCCGTGTTAAAACGGTCCTCTAGCTAGAAACGGAAAGGTCAGTGCTTGCTGTACAGTAGTC
>JAQFYM010004882.1:0-14389 GCA_034694785.1 Agrenia bidenticulata
ATACAACATTTCTTAGGACTTTTGTAACCGTTTTACAATTAAAAAATCTCAAATGTTTTTTCCAAACGAGATATTGACCACGTTTTTTGTATTTGGGACCAATGCATTTGTTGTTACAGCGGAAAATGCCTTGGTAAAATCAATTTTGACACAAGATGCTGAATTTGCGCACATCAAAATTTCGTATATAAAGTGTATGGACCGCATTCCGTTTAACGCCAAGGCATGGGCTAAATAATCTGAGTATCTTTGTACATCTGCAAAAAAAAAAAAACATAATTTGCCCTTTGGGCAGCATACAAAAAAATACTAAATGCTAGTAAACATCTTAATGCAAAATGACATGTTTATGTATATCATTTTAACATAATTGTATATTTATACATATTTTTTAAAATGACTTCAAAAAATACATGCTGCTTTTTTCTACAATAAAAAACAACATCTGTATGTAAAATGTGGATATTACAAATAAAATTTACCGTAATTGCGTTTAAAAATTTCAGATTCTTTACGTTGCTTTAAACCGGCAAACTGAACGCAAAAGACTTAAATCACATAAGATATCATACTTGCTGCAATCTACAAGAAATATTATTATTATTGGTTGAGATTTAATATTATGTTTCGTCGAAATACAAACTAAAGTATTTTATGACGTAAATCTGTGTGTTTTTATGTAAGTCATACAGTATGATGTTTGTTTACAATCGTTTGACTAAAAATATTTTAAATTTCATTTAATAATCAGAAACCTGCATGATCGAGGTTTTACAAAAAACTATGCCAAAATACATGGCTATTCAAAAAATGGATTCATATGCATTTTTATATGTTATGTCATATCTATTTACATATAGTGCCATATTGACTGATAATATTAATTGCACCCTGGTTAATAAATCTTTATATATAGTAAAACTTAGACGCAATAAAGCGATAAAATGTTCGTAAAAAAAGTTTACACTTTAGCTTGGTTCAATTGTCATTTATTATCTCTCGAAAAAACATGTTGTAAAATAATTAAAGTATTTTTTGCAAATAAACTATAATTTTTCTACCAGAATAGCGCGTATGTCTTTTTTGCACGTGTCTATAATATTTACACATTAAAATATTTTTTTGTCATTTTTTGTACGTAAACGTTAGGAAAAGTACCGGGTTACTGAGATATTAACTGACACAAGCCAAGCAATAAAATTTATACTGTATTAGTTTTTTAGTCCGCAAAATCAAAACCGTGATACGCTGCTATATTAAAACTACATGTTTTTTTAAAGAATTTTAGTGTAAGCAAAACTCAATAACGTTACGTTATACCGTTTTTTTCAAATAACGTTATTTAACGTTATATAACGTTATAAAAAATAACGTTCCCCACCCTTAATTGTTATAGAGTCTTGGCTTAAAGACACAGTCCAAGATATCTGAAGATTGCACATAAGCTAAAAAAGTCCTTTGAAACGCTACAAAAGGGGTGCTTTTTGTATGTGACAGATTACACAAAATAGTGAATCATTTATGTAAAAGATAACAAGAAAAGTAGTATGGTGATAACAGGAAGCACATATTAGAAGGCATGCGACATTTTTAACAAAAATATGCGCACAAATTTAGCATTAATTTAGGGGATGTAGTCCTATTTTGTGAACTAGACTAATTCGCATACAGAAGGATGGTAAGCTTTTTGAGAGTTAAATAGTAGAACTTGAAAAACATGACATAATAGAGCGCCGCATTGTGATCTGTTTAAACCCAGTCGTGTTTAAAAAAATAAGCTAAATCTACGATTTACGCTTTTTTTTAGAAGAATAAACACATTATTAGTAAAAAAAATCTCTAGTTATCAAGAATAAACTTAATGATTGTAAATTAGACAAAAATGAATACTTTGCATTGATGGACCTCAAGGGAGGTTTCTTTTAGCTAGAACTTACTTATAAGGGGTATAAAAAGACGGCCTTCTTTACTAGAACACGGAAAATGCGGTTTAGGAACTTCCGCAGGGCTAGAAGAACGCATCGGCTGTGTTTTAAACGCACATGAACTAACATGAAGATAAAATATAGGTATGATTTTTGTTTATATTTAGATACAATTTTCGTGTTTTTTATACATGATTTGTATCTTAAGACGATTCCAAGAATACTAGAAAGTAATAATATGCAAATTAATGATATAAATGCTAGATGTGTTACAAAACATCTTTCTAAGATAAACACAATTACTCCAAACCAAATAAGATCAAATCAGGATTGCTTACAAGAAATATATGATAACCCGACACCAAGAAAAAGAAAAAATGCAGAGTTATATTGTTATGATATACTTTGACATAATGTATGTCAATAAAAAAGCAGAAGCTCTGCGGCAACTGCCGTAAAACACACAAAAAGAAAAGCAAATATATTCGGACAGAGTGAAAGGATAGGAATTAAAAGGAAATAAAATTCATTGTAGCTATAAAACTGACGCTCACAACGCGAGATTGAATATAAAACTTCATTTTATTAAGTGATGTTCTTTCAATAGCTCTTGGTGCAGTTCTTATGCAAGAGATTAGTCCAATTACTTAATAAAGAAGATAAGATGATGCTGAATATTTTATAGTCGAAGATAAGTTAAGAAGAGATTAAATTATGTATACTCCGCAAAAACCAAGAAGGTTACATCCTTTTCAGGAAATATCGCACAATATGCGAGATTTGTAGCAAAAATGTTTGCGCAAATGTGGTGTATGATGCCTACAGGTGCTATAAATGTGCATAAATCTACTTACAAGCATTCATAAGCTATTGAGGGTTGCAGTACAGAAAAATCATGCAGATACACTATATACGATTTGACCTAATCAAGTGTTGGACTTTTTATACACGTAAATATTACGATTAAAATTTTTGATACGTTTTACGATAAAGAAAAAAAGCTTTCTTAAAAAATCCATTTGTTACAGATTAAAAGAACAAACAAAAATAGTTAAACCTTTACAATAAAAAGTTACTTTAAAATGACATCCAAGCGTTTTAAAAAAGTCTAAGGCAATCAGTAAGCCTCAACCAACGTTTATCAAAAAAAACTGCAAATGCTACCATAAGCGTCGGCTGGATTTTTTCCAAGGGGCACAAAAAAATTAAAATGACATTTAGACGAGAAGAAAATCTATTTTCATATTTGGAATATTTTTTCAAAAAATTGCACCTTTTTATTTTTTTAAGATATTTTTTTTAGTACTAGGGGTGCAAAAAATTCTTATAACCTTGAATCAGGTGCAATTTTTTTTTTCAAAGGGGGAGGGGGGGAGTGACACCCTTTTGCCTTTCCCCACCCGACGCCCATGGAAGCTGCTGGTACTTTTCCTACAAATTAAACTACCAAAACATTCATAACAACAAAAAAAAAGACAGTTTGTTACAAATCTGGCTTCAATACTTGTTTACTATACTTCAACTTTCTATTGTGCAGAGAAATTTGTACTTATAAATTACTGTAGCCTTTTGTCACTTTTGCTAGTCACTTTTGCTGCTTTTTTGTGCTATCTTACAACCATCTCTAGTTATAACTAAAATAAAAAAAACTTACCAGCAATTTAATATTCGGGAAAAATTTATTATGCACACGTGGAAAATAATATTTTACAGTTTGTTAGATGCGTCCTAGATTAGTAAGGCTGTTTGATATCATATATAATAATATGAGCAAATAAGAATAAACTAGACCCTTTAATGTCAGAAAAACCCTTAAATATTTATTAATGAAATAATGGTGGCATATATTTGGTTTACAAAGTAAATAAAAAATATATAGTGCTGCGGATTTAACCTAAAATTATATTTTAAAGAAAGACGCATTCTGAATTTGCTTTATTTTTTACACTGGCACTATCATTCAGTACAACCTGTTAAGATGACTGAATATAAATTCATATTTTACATGTCTTGTATCATGTTATTGAAATTTTAATAAAGAAAAAAGCATATTGAATTGATATGAAGATATTTTTGAATCATTAGAATTTCCGGGTTTTTTTACATATTTTATCTTCAGCTTGAGTTTATAAATAAAAAACATTTACGCTAATATATTAAAGTAAACCACGTTTTTTTTAAGTTGAACATGTAAATCCAATCTTTATCAATATAGTAAAGAATGATATTTATAATCTGCTCAAACATGTTATCGAGTGACTGCAGCGACGGCTATTTTAAAAGCCAAATAGTCACGTAACTTTTTCTGTGGTTTTGCTTTTGTTGTGCAGTTTACCTGGGTATCTTTTTTTGAAAAAAAATCATTAACCATTTTATAAAGTAAAATAATTTTAACATTTTTTTTTTTTGCGTTTTACAAAGTACTCACGAAGAAATACCCGTTTTATTTTTTATATTTAGTTGTTGATATTTTCGTTGTTTTACGGTTTTGTTTTTACTGCATTTTCCTTTTCTGTTACAGGCAAATCCCGATATATCGCCATAAAAAAATTGTACTTTTAGTAAAGATGAACGATTTTGATAGCAAATATGTTGTTTGCAATACCAACTTTTTTTGGCGATATATCGGGATTTCACAGTATTATCTATATAAATTATTTTACAAGTGAACATTGTAAAATCAACTTTGGAGCCCGATCTTAATTTAAAAACTCTAAAGCCAAGTTAAAATGCGTCCCTTTGAGTTTAGAGCAAAAGTAATAATATTTTTGTTAAAGATAACACCTGATTGTATGTAATAAAAAAAGAACACTCTTTTTTGTATATAAAAGACACTAAGAAACCAGTGTAGTTTGCACTAGTTGCTGCAATAACAATATTACAATAAATTTTGGACAACAAAATGATCAGCGTATAGAGTAGAGTGAAAAACACAATAATGAATTGTATTTTAAATTGCTTTACAACAAATTTTGAGGCGGATAATCATTTTCAACGTTTTTAAACGTAGTAAACAGCTTTTATATGCAGAAGACATATAAACAAACAAAAACTAACTCAATAAGAACAACTACAGCTTTTCAACGTTTTTTTTTCAACTGGTTGTCTGTTCTATCCGCATGCTTAGTTGTTGAGTAAAACTGTGTTTCGCCAATGAAATCTGTGTATTTTGAGATTTTATTATTATCTATTATAGTCAAAAAAAAAAATTCGATTAAAACACCTTTTTGTCCGAATAAATATAAGAAAAACGTTGTTCTCAAAATAGAATAAAGTCAATATGCCTTGACAATCAAAAAAACGTACTCTTCGTAAACAAAATGAGACGCGTACTATGACTACTGCTAGATTTTGCTAATAAAAACAGACAAAAAGGTTTTTATAAAAATTAAAATGTTCTTGCTGGAGCATGTTAGGATTTTAAAACAGTTTTGGGACTCACAAGAAACTATTAACTCAAAGTAGAATTTTTTTAGAGATAAAACCTAAAAATACAGAAGCACACCTTTTTAACAAAGAAAGAATTGTTTTACAAGGAAACAAGAAATGCATTTATTAAGTGGTTTGATTTATAAGCAAAATTTGTTCAAATAAACTGTTAATATATATAATTAATAATGCATTACCGAACTTGTATACCTATAGACAAAATTGTAAATTAAAAAATTGTTAAAAACTATTTAATAATAAACTATCAATTACAAAATGCTTAAAAAAGCTTCTAAACAATAGCATATAACAGTTTATAATCATATTGTAAGTATAGATATATAAAATAAACATTTATGTAGATTTTTAAAAATGATGTACTTCTAAAATTTGTTATGTAAAAAACTTATACCTTGTGAGATTATCTTTTGCAGTAAATTATTTGACAATAAATTAAAAAAAAAACGAGTCCTTAAATATAAATTAGGTTTTTATTGTTTGGTATCTACTAGGGTAAGTTACGGTTATCGATTTAAAGATCAAAAGAATCTCGAGAGCAGCGGATGTATATATTTTTGCAACTAAACTGAGTCTCGAGAATCGAGAATTTAGAAAGATTAGATACTCTTAAGAAACTTATAACTACGAAATGTAAGAGGTGAATCTAAAAAGAGAATATTATGCTGTAGAAATGTACCATTTCTTGGTGAAATATATTAACCCTTTCGGCATCTGTCATAAATAATTGATTTATTTACAAACCTCAAAAGAACGCTGAAGTCGAATAAAAAACACGAAATTCGATCTATAAAAGACGCCAGATTGAAGTAAAAGTGTTGTATTTTCTATATAATAGTTTACATTTTGCTTTATAAATATGTTTTTTTTTGTTTTATTTTATTTCGTATTTCGTATTTCGTATACTAAACCCACATTTGAGTTTCGCTCAATTCACATATATTTTTGATTTTTCTGCCGTAAATGTTCAATGAAATTAAGGGCATGTTCATTTTCTCTTCCGTTGGAATTTTTTCCACTGGAAATTTTCATTATATTTATCCAATGGAAAAAAAATATCCAAGGAAGCTTTCCTTGGACAAAAAAAAATCCAATGGAAAAAAATAATTCCAAAGGAAAAGTTATTTTATACATAAAAAAATTCTAATGGACTTTTTTTCCAATGGAAAATTTTCCCCTTTAATTTGGCTAAAAAATCCAATGGAAAAAAAATGATCACGCCCTAAATTGTATTTCTAAAAAAAATAAAAAAACCTTTATTATGTATTTTTAGTCTTATTTTCTTTTCTCTTATTCTCTGTAAAACTAATTAAGAAAATTAGTTGTCGAATGAATGCTTATAAGTAGGGCTCTGACTTTTGATGGCTCCCTTAAAATCCAAACTCTAATATATTTAATTGATTGTATATTGCTTTTTGGTTGTTTTGAATATATATCGTTGTGTAAAAAATTATAAAAATGGATACTCAAGACAATATTCCACACAATATTTCAGTTGTGACTGTTCATTTGCAAAAAAAACCAGATCCTTTATTTTCAATAATAATATAAGATTTAAATATGTTGCAAAGATTTTGCATATAGTATTCGTGCTGGTACTACAACCGTTTAAAGACACATAAAGTCTTCATCTCATAATTTAAGAATTTAAACCTAAAGATTTAATGAATCAATCACTCTTTTCTGGTAAATACAATGAAGGATCTAGAATGTAGACGATTATCAGCTGAGAGGCAAATTTGTGTATTGAAAAATGTAGAAAGTTTAAGTACAGATGATTATTTATTATGTTATTTTCCATCATCTATAAACAAAAATTCAAGCATTATATGGTTTATATATTTTAAATACTTGCGAGCTTCATTTTATGATAAATAATTGGCTTATGTGCCATTGAATAGCGTTGAAATCTAAAGGAGCTTTTCAATATACCGATGGATATTTTCTAAACAAAGGGAGGGACTTAAAGTAGAAACAATGAATATGTTTTGTTTTTTGCAATAAATAGTAAGATTTAATTGTATTTTTTTAAATTATATTTCTTTCTTTTTTCAATTTTATTTGTGATAAAGACAAGACAATTAAACAGTATTTATGTAATTAAAATCTATTAATTTTTGTTGTTTTTATTAATTTTTATTAGTTTTTATTTTATTTACACTATTCTATCCTTAATACAATTGCCCTCACTTTTGATAGCACTTTTGCATTAAATTTACGGCAAAAATCAATTTACCATCATTCGCCATCAATTTGCCATCATTTATGATTGCAATTTATTTATTATCCCTTATTTCGCCCTCAAAAGTGAGAGGCCTACTTATAAAAAAAAAGTTAATTATAGAAACAAATAGTAGAGCAATTGATCACATGTCTTGCAATTAATTACAACAATATGAATATTTAAATTTTTCTACCTGCAAATACGCGTTATATATACAAACTGTATAATATACTGTCAATAGAGTCCATAAAACATTTTAAGATTTATTGCTAGCTTTATCATATAAAATTTTACATAATAACTAATGGATATATAATAAATATATGTTTTATGTTCCATTTATAAATTGAACACGCTAACTGTTAAAAAAAGCCATTTTATTTGTAACTTTTGTTGTTTTTACCACAATATTCTAGTTCCTATACTATTGGTATACTAATATCTACCCTTAGTATTTGGTAAGACATGGTATCAGATCAGTAGGCCTTCAACTTTTGAAAGCGAACTAGGGGGTAAATAAATTAAAAGCCTTTACAAATACAGGATAAATGAAGGATATCGAAGGAGAAAACAATTACGGCGTAATTTAATAGGAATTCAAGCCTTCAAAAATGAAGGCGGAATTTTTACTTTGAGGAAAATACTTTATTAACATTAAAAGACAGTATATTTCATGCAAAGGATGCAAACAGGTGTTTTTTTCTTTTTTTTTCAAATAATAAAAATGATTTATGTATACCGTACTTCCTCGAAAGTAAGCAATTCGAAGGGCAGTAAAAATTCCAAAAAATGGAATCAAAAAGTCTCGAAAGTAAGCACTTAATAAAAATTACTACAGAAAATACTTAATACAAAATAAAGAGTAATTTTTAAAAGATATCATGAATTAATTTTCTGAATGAAACATCATTTAGAACTATATAATTGTCAAAATTTTACTTTTTTACTATTAAATAATGTTTTATAAAAAGCAAGCCCAGCTTATGAAACGTTATAATTTATTTACTTTGTATGATTCTATACTTATTTGTCTTCTTGGAAAAGTAGCAATTTCATCTATCGTTCTAGTATTATATAACCACTATGTAAAAATGTCTTTACTTGGTTTTGATATGCTTAGGTACATTGACTTCAATTGCCTTCAGAACGTCGGTGTATCCGGCTGTAACCTAATGGTACTAGAATACAGTTTAATGCGTTTTCTTAGCTTTGGTGCACCCTCTTAACATTTAATTTATTATCTGGCTCTCATTAAGGGATTAGTAAAAAAATCAATTCTGTCTCAATAGTAAGATATTATTTAAATTACCCATTGCTTATTATCGAGACACTACGGTATATAATAATATAAAAATTAAATCACTCTATTTATTGACAAAAATATAAGTATATTCATGGTTTCCACTGTAAGAAACTCTCTCTGTTCTGAAAATACTCTTAGATAGATTGAAAAGCTCCTTTCGACTTCAACATTTGTTAATGGTACATATGCATATGATTTTTCATAGTTGGATGCTTAAAATATTTTAACTGTCTAAACCATGTCAAAATCCGGATTTTTTGATGCAGATGATTGCAAATATGTTTTCAGATAATTATCTGAAATTTGATTTTCAGTTCCTTTAAGAATAAATATCTGTCTTTCGACTGATAATCCGTTCAATTCAAGATTAGTAATGCTTTTTTTAAAAAATGATGATTTATGCAAAAATTTTGTTCTTCTTCAAATGCACTTGAGCTATAGGTAGAAAAGAAGTCTTCGTTATATAAATCATCTAAATGGTTAATAAATCTGCCGATAATAAAAAAATAGTAAAATAGAAATTCTGAAAATTTCAACCAGGGCCCCCACCTTGTAATTATAGGAAATTTGGGAAATATCAGCTTTGTTATTCTTTTAAATTCTCGCTGATTAGTCTTATTCTTTATAAGTTTATGCAAAAAGTATGAAATTATTTTGATAACATTTTGAGCCTTTGCTCGTATTCTTCTACATATATTGTGCATTAGGTGTGCAAGGCATGTTATATGCTGCAGACTGTTTAATACAGATTTAAGATTTCGGCATATGCCAACATTGTAGGCGCTTGATCGGTTACAACTATGCGAAAACGGCCAAAAACAATATCAGGGCTAAAAAACGCAGTTAAACAAGCATTATCTTAGGTATATTGCGTCTTTCGGTTTTATTAAGCAATTGTATTGCTTTTAAAAAGTAGTTATCACCCGAAGAAAAGGCAGAGCATTCTCCAATCATATAGTTCAATATGATCCGACCCTTTGAATCCGCCGTAGAGTCCAAAATTAAAGCAAAATCAACATTAGTAAAAATTTCCTAGAATTGAACATATTTCTTTTAATACATTTTTGGTATAACATTCGTAGCATAATGGGTTCTAGAATGAATAGGAAATTTAATATCTTTATGTCCAAAATTCTTTAATCAGATGTATCAATTACTGATAAAGGTATTCTACATTTTGGTAACATATTAATTAAATCACAGGCATTTTCAAAATTTCTTTCACTAGCAGAAAGTTCGGTATAGCTTGAATCAGTAGCCTCATGGCTTGCGTTTCGAAAAGTATGGCTTGCCGCATCTAAATTCCTTCTTATATTAGTTTCACCAGTGCGAAGGTTATTTATGAAATCTTTGCTGCAAATAATACATCGAACTCTGTTATTAATGATGCATAAATCGGTATTATCTTGAAAAACAAACTGTAAAACAGTGATAATATGTAGATTTTTTTAAGACATTGGTTTTTTTAAGGCTTGCATGTTATAATTACACTTTTATTAAAAATTTAATTAACTAATATAAGATCAATTTATGTATATTAGTGAAGGCGATTACAGGAGCCTTCATAAGTTTAAGTCCTACAGATCAGTAAATTACTAGACTGCAATAAGTAGCTCGGAATATAAAGGCACAATAAAATACCAGTTCTTACTATTCAAAGTGAACTAAAAAATTTTTATTACGTTTAATTTTAATGCTAAAATCTAACACTAATACACTTTCAATGCATTTTTTTGTAAAACAAACATAAAATTATATTTAATGTAATTCTATGGCAAATAAATGTATCTGTAGTACATCAAACCCGTTTTATTTTTAGATAAAGCAGTTAAAAAGGTTTTATTTTAGAAAATGTGCTTCAGCGGATTTTTTATGCTTTTACACAAAAAGGTGCACTTTGAGCCGCCCTTTCAAACAGACATATAAAGCGTCTTAAATCAATTCAAAAACAAAAAAATGAAATCACTAGACAATTAAGTTTTTTTGAGATCTCTATAAGTATAATCTTTATGTTTTTTTGTTTCGAAACTTTTGAAAATTTAATTAAGAAATATGCATATTTTTGGATATAAAAAAAGGGATAAATATTTTTAAAAGTATGTTGGTATAAATATTATTGCGGTTGGAGCGGTTTAAATCTACATCTAGAAAAGTTGTCTTTATCTAGCTCGCGGGCAATAAGACTACTCGCCCATGAGGCAAGTTTTTATTCACCTAAAAAACAATGTAAAAAAATTAGCAATATAGTAATACAGGGTTTAAATATGTTTTCTGTTTTATTTTGTATACTATGCCTAACTAGATAGTAAAAAATGTAATTTTTTACATAAATCACAAAAGTAAACACAAAAAAAATTATAAGCAAAACAAATTCATTGTGACCTACATCTAAAAAAAAATTACCTGTAAAAAACGTATTAAAAAACAAACAAATTTTTATTATGCACTTTAACGCAAGTTTCTGTTTATCATGAGATTAATGGGGCGGTGGAAAACTCGCGGTAGGGCGAATTGTCCGTAACTCGTCGACGGGGCATAAAAGACAACTCGCTCCGGGGGTGAGTTATTTAGAAAATAAAATCAAAAAAAAGTTAAATTACACTGAAAAAAAAGAAAAGTTCGAGGTATTCGATATACAGGTTTATTACTCATACTATACCAAACTAGCAATTTTACAAATTTTTTTTTTCAATTTTTTCCAAAAAAAAAACAAGAACATAAAAATAAAATAAATATAACGAAAGTCTTATTGGTTGATTTATTTGCATTCTTGTCTTTTTAAAAACTATTTTATGAAAAAAATATTCTTCCTCTAGCCTTAGATTGAATTTTTTACCGCCAACTGCTTTAAATCATAAGATAAAAATTTCAAATTTAATTTTAAAAAACGTAAATCAAGTTAAAAACATGCAAAAAACATCTTCAAAGCACTGGAAGTCTACAAAAAAAATATAAAAACTACATATATGCAAATATGTGTGCGTTCTAACGCTAATTAATTGTTTAGGGTTTGGTTCGGGGGTACGGTTAGTTTTTTATAAAATACCCCAAAAACCAAAATATTTTTTTTTATTGCAAAAACTGCTAAAAGTAAAATAAAAACATCGTCCATTGGTTTATATAACATCTTTACTACGTTTTTTTATATTTTACAGTACAATTTATCAATTTTTTTTGTCTTTCGAATTAAAATAATCTCCCTAATGTGGGCAAGTTGTCTTTTATGCCCCACATGCACGTTTTGAAAACTCGCCACAGGGCGAGTTGTCGACGTTCATAAAACCGTACTAAAAAAACTATAACTAATTTTATTTAGGACTTAAACGCAAACTTCTTTTTATCATGAGATAAATGCGCAAAATTAATTTGTAAAAATGCAAAATTAGATATTACGATGCAACCCGCAATACTAAAATATATGTTAAAAAAAGATTTACAAATTTTGTTTTTGTAGAATACTATTATGCAATCGTTATTATTTTATTAAGGGTTAAAAAAGGGCATGAGGAAAAGTTGGGCTTAGATTCACTATCGAATTCCTTTTTTGCAAAAGCTTATTAACACTACAGGTTCAACAAATTACTACAAATACAGCAATATGATGTTATTTCGAAAATTTTTTATCTAATTTTGTCTTTTTTGAGCAAACAACTGCATAGTTTTGTTTTTTTTTGTATTCGCATTATTTTTGGAGTTTGTGTGACTTTTGTGCAGCTGCGAGCAAGGTTTTAAGGCTTTAAAAGCCTAGATTTATCGTATAAATTAATGAATTTTCATTTAGAAACTCCAATATAATTGTGCCGAATAAAGTATACAGAGAAAAGGCATTTTTATAAAGATTCATATGATTTTTTGGGTAATATATCTTTTTTGTTTTACAAAATTTTATGAATTTTTTATTATTTAGCCCTTTAGTAGTGGTTTATTCCTGGGATCCCGCCTTTTTTTTCGGAAAAAAGTTTGAAAAAATTTCCGTCTTGCCGGCAAAATAAAACCAAAAAAAAAAACGATCGTGTTAAAGCTTTTTTGTAACGATTGTATAAGTTTTATTGTGGCGTGGATACACTTATGCCAAAAAAACATAAGTGTTAATCATATAGAGTGTCTTCTGTTGCAAAACATTGCGCTGTATTATAAAATTGTTTAAAGGTTCTGTTTTATGTGCTAAAAGATATTTTAAAAGTAATCCAGTACTTTTGATTACAAATGTACAGAAAAAAATGATTCGTGCGCTCTTATTGCATAAAACGCAGTTTATTGCCCTGTATATTTTTATATATTTAGTAAAAAACTTCATACTTACTTAATTATAACTCATTAAGCGTAAGTTATGGAATTTAGCCCACTGTTTAAAAATACCAGCCAAAACCTTCAAAAGCTGTATAATAGACTAAAAAAATCAGTTATGTATGTTTTTAGTTTTTACTGGTCGCTTTTGACATATTGATAGTAAATTTATACAAAAACATGCTGCCGTTCTGTTTTTTATATCCCGGGATCGATTTCCGGGATTTTTTTGATATAAACTACATTATTGAAACCACAAAACTGTTTTCGGTGAAAAAAAACTCGTCACCTTACGATAATGTGTTAAACTGAAAGTAATTAAAATTCTTTCTGAGAACCTTTTTTTCAAAAAAAAACATCGTGATATTTGTGTCTTTTTTTAACTATGGGTAATACTGGCTTGATAAATAAGATAAGTTGAAAAAATGCTAACCTATACTCCTATATAATTGTTATATATATTTTAGTAGAACCTTTTTATTAAAACCGAATTCACTTGCAAAGCAAATTGGTTTAAAAAAAAGCATTCTTTATATTTTTTGTCCATTTTTTGTTTGGCATGCAGTTTTCTGGCCGTTTCGTTGTCATGCATAGTATATTTCTTCCAGTAGTTATAAAAAAACACTCAAGACTCTCGAGAAATATTGAGAAAGTTTGAAAAAACTTATTTTAATTTTAACTGTTTTTTGAGGTTTGAGTCTCCAGAATCTAAAAAGCAAAACTCGAGAGGACAAACTCTTGTTTTTAAATTTGGATTTAAGAGTAACTCAGGTTGCTGTAATCATATGCTTATACGATAACAACAGTAACATGTATTTTGGAATCTTTTAGTTTTGTACTATGTATGGAAATGCCCTAATTTTTTGCACGCATAAAGCTGTTCTTGCGTGTTCAAAATGTGGCGTGTGTTTTTTAAAATTATTTTAAATACACCTTAGTGCTATGAAAAAACAAAAATTAAATCTTTCTTTGTACTGGTATACGCTTCAATATTCACATTTTTGCATACATCCATGCAATAAAACTTACCATCATAAAAAATAGGTATTATTACATAGAATACTCCTCCTAGATTTTTTTGAATTACGGATTTTTTTTTGCAAAAGACCAATTATTATTTTTTGCGAATCATTTTTTCTAATCACTGTGTTGCAAACATTACATTTTGCTGTTTAACTGACGCGCCATCCGCGCCCGCCTGCC